>VBSM01000639.1:1808257-1865472 GCA_008086735.1 Cheirogaleus medius | reverse complement strand
AACCATAATATTTGTACCCCCATAATATGCTGAAATTAAAAAAAATTTTAAAAATATGAACTAAAAAAAAAAAAGAATATGTTACTTAGCTTTCACATATTTGTGAATTTTCCAGCTTTCCTTCTGCTATTGATTTCTAGTTTTATTTCATTGTGATCAGAAAACATATTTTGTATGATTTCAATTTTTCTAAAGGTATTAATATTTGTATTGTGGCCTAACATATGGTCTGTCCTGGAGGGTGTTCCATGTGCACTTGAGAAAAATGTGTATTCAGCTGTTGTTAAATGGAATGTTCCATACATGTCTATTAGGCCCAACTGGTTTATGGTGTTGCCAAGTCCTCTCTTTTCTTATTAATCTTCTGCTTGGTTGTTTACATAGAATTCTCTAATTACCCACTTATTTGCCATTCTCAGTATTCTTTCTGTCTCCATGTGGATTTGAGGTACTATAAACTATCACCTCCTTTCAGTCCAAAGAAATTTCTCTAATATTTCTTATAAGTCAAGCAAGATAGCAACAAATTTTCTCAATTGTTATTTATTTGGAAATATCTTTAGGTCACCTTTTTTAAAGGGTAGCTTTGCTGAATTTAAAATTCTTGCTTGGCTGTTGTTTTCTTTCATCACTTTCAATATGTTATTTTCTGCTTTCTGGCCTTCATTGCTTCTGATGAAAAGGTTTTAATTGTATTGTTGTTCCCTGTTTATAATAAATCATTTTCTCTCCTGGTGATCATTAATTTTATGTGTCAACGTGGCTAAGCTGTGGTTGCCAGTTGTTTGATCAGGCACTAGTCTAGATGGTGCTGTGAAGATTTTCTTTACATGTGACTAACATTTACGATCAGTCGACTTTAAGTAGAGCATTTTCTGTAATGTGAGTGGGCTTTACCCAATCAGTTAAATGTTTTAAAGCAAAGACTAAGGTTCCTCAAAGAAGAATGAATTCTGCCTCAAGAAGGCAACTTAGAAACTCTGCCTAGGTTTCCAACCTGCTGGCCCACACTGCAGATATTGGACTCAGCAGCCCCCACAATCACATTGCCTAATTCCTTAAAATAAACATTTAGCTCTTTCTCTACAAATATGTAGAAAGATCAGTTAGACAGAGATATACATATATGGATGAAGATGTAGGCATAGACATAGATGATATAGATATGCTATTGTTTCTGTTCCTCCAGAGGAGCCTGAATAATACACATTTTGGTACCAAGAGTGGTTCTAGAAAAACAGAATCTTAAGGATGAGTTATCTGAATTGATTCTGGGGTTTCTGGAATTGGTTCCCCAGTAGTAAAGAAGGCATTGGTAGTTCATGACATGAAGTGGCAATAGAGATATGCAAAATATAACTACGGGCTATCCCTAATCAAATGCTGTGTCGAGGCAAGGTTCTGGGTCACCATACACTCATGTGCTGCATAATGACATTTCAGTTAATAACAGACTACACACATTATGGCGTTCCTGTAAGATTATAATACTGTACTTTTACTGTACCTTATCCATGTTTAAGTATGGTTAGATACACAAATACCCACCATCATGTTACAGTTGCCTGCAGTATTCAGTAGAGTAACACATGGTACAGGTTTGTAGCCTTGGAGCAAGAGACTCCCCTGAAAGAAATCTATATCTCCTCTAGCCACAGAGCTGGGATTGCTGAAAACCAAACCCAGAGTCTCATCTTGTGAGTAGCTGAATTACAACACCAATTTGATTTCCCAACTGTCTTAGTCCATTTGGGCTATTATTAAAAAATACCTTAGAGTCTAAAGCTTAGACTTTAGATTTATTAAAAACAGAAATTTATTTCACAGTTCTGGAGGCCCAGAATTCCAAGATCAAGGCACTGGCAGAATCAGTGTCAGGTGAGGGCCCACTCCCTTGCTGTGTCCTCGCATGGTGGAAGGGCAGGCATCTCCCTTCATCTTCTTTTATGAGGGCACTCATCCCACTCATGAGGGTGGGACCCTTGTGACTTAATCACTTCCCAAAGGCCCTTCCTCTTAATACTATCACATTGGGATTAAGTTCCAACATACAAATTCTGGAGGGACACCAACATTCAGACAATAGCAACAACTTTGCAAGATGTCTGCTGTTAAAGTGAAGGCTCTCACTGGGAAGTTCTGGGATCCTGAAAGCTGGAATTGGAACATACAGAAATATCCTCATAATATTTCTGCAGGGACACTAAAATCCTAAATTATTCTATTTTTATTTTATTTTATTTTCAGGATATTATGGGGGTACAAACATTTTGGTTACATGAATTGTTTTTGTACAGTTTGAATCAAAGTTATAAGTGTGCCCACCACCTCAATAGAGTGCATTGTACCTGTTAGGTATGAATCACCCATCCTCTACTCTCCCCTCCCACCTGCTTGATTTCTGTTGAGTTTTACTACCATACGTACCCATCAGTGTTGAAAGATTAGTTCCAATTCAATAGTGAGTGCATGTGGTGTTTTTCCATTCTTGTGATACTTCACCTAGAAGGATGGTCTCCAGTTCCATCCAGGTTGTTACAGAAGGTATTAGTTCACCATTTCTTTTTATGACTGAGTGATACTCCACAGTGTACATATACCACATTTTATTAATCCATTCATGTACTGATGGGCACTGAGGTTGTTTCCACATCTTTGCAGTTGTGAATTGTGCTGCTATAAACATTCAAGTACAAGTGTCTTTTTTATAAAATGTCCTTTTTTACTTTGGGTAAATACTCAGTAGTGGGATTGCTGGATCAAAAGGTAGTTCTACTTTTAGTTCTTTGAGGTATCTCCATACTACTTTCCATAGAGGTTGCACTAGTTTGCAGTCCCACCAACAGTGTATAAGGGTTCCTATCTCTCCACATCCATGCCAGCATTTTTTATTTGGGGACTTTTTGATAAAGGCCATTCTCACTGGAGATAAGTGATATCTATCTCATTGTGGTTTAGATTTGCATTTCCCTGATAATTAGAGATGTTGAGCATTTTCTCCTATGTTTATTGGCCTTTATCTTCTTTTGAAAAGTTTCTGTTCCTGTCTTTTGCCCACTTTTTAATGAGGTTGTTTGATGTCTTCTTGCTGATTTGGTTGAGTTTTTTGTAGATTCTGGTTATTAGCCCTTTATCGAATGTGTAGCATGTGAATATTTTCTCCCATTCTGTAGGCTGTCTACTCACTCTATTGATTGTTTCCTTGGCTGTGCAGAAGCTTTTTAATTTAATCAGGTCCCATTTATTTATTTTTGCTGTTGCTGAGATTGCCTTTGGGATCTTCCTCATAAATTCTTTGCCTAGGCCAATGTCTATAAGAGTTTTTCCAACTTTTTCTTCTAGAATTCTTATAGTTTCATGCCTTAGGTTTAAACCCTAAGTTCTTCTGGGTCTTCTTTGCCAGTAGACACAGCTCTTCCATCCCGGTCTGAGATTAAGCCTGCTTTGCCTGAGCAAACTGTAATTGGCTTTCTGAGTCATTTGCCTTCTAAGACACTGCTGATTCTCCTCAGGCCCACCCCCACTGCTCCTCTTTGCTTCTCAGCCTGTAAGTCATTCAAGTGCCAGGAGCCCCTAAAAGGTGAGGTACAAAATGTGGCCAATAAGGAGGTGAACTAAATTCCAAAACTACGACATGTTTTTCCAAATTTATTTGGGGAATAGGTGTGGAAAGGGATATTAAGGATGTGAGAGGATGGTGGAAGGAACATAACATTGGATCAGGCCAAGTTTATTGATATGGGCCCACAAAGCGTAGGTTCTGGGTATAATGTTGCAGCTCAGAGAGTAACAAAAGGCTCCAACAGTATGTTTGGTTGGCTGACTGCCACATGGAACAAGAGGTGGGGACACTGAATGTTGTAGAAATGCCAGAACTGCCTTGAGGAGTGCTGCAGAGAACAGTGTCTAAAAACGTAGGGATATTGGAACAGGAACATGGATTTAGCGTGTGAAACATGCTCACCCGTCCTGGGAGGGTCCAGAGAACAAACTTTTCACCACAACTCTAAGAAATAGATTTGTGAGGGGAGACCCAGCGTCCTTGAAGTGCTCTGTGGTCACTCTTCTCTGTAGGTCAGAAATTACAGCGGAAACTGCTGCCAGTGAATTGGGAAACCTAAATGAAATGAGGATAATTGGAACCTGGGATGGCAGGGCCCAAGCGGTGATGTAATCGCCAAAGGCAAGGTGGTGTAGTTAATGTGACGAACGGCAGAGTCAAAGCAGCACTAAGAATAGTCTGACCCTCAGAGACCTGTGGTGTCAGCTGGTAGTCCACGGTGTCCCCAGAAGGGAAATAGATGAGCAGTCTACTAAATTCTTACTTGATTTGTATAAGTGGAAAAGTTCTAGGTCAAATGAAGAGAAGTCTAACTTTACTCATAAAAACAGAGAGTCCCAGCCTCTTAGTCAAGTCCCAGACTTGAGCCAAGATACAGACCCTGAGCCCCATGCAAGCAGGAGAGGCAGGATCCCTTTAGATAGCCAAAAATGCATACTGTTAGCTTTTCTCCCCTGCCTTCCCCCAAAGGAAACTATAGCTCTTTACCAGGGTTAAAGGCATTGGAGTAGAGTAGGTAGACTTTTCAGAGATTACTGGACATTGATTCTGAACTAGTCCTAAGAGACCAAAAAAGTCTCTGATACTATAGTATACAGATTAGTGTAAGGGCTTATGGAGGTCAGGTGATTAATAAAGTTTTAGCTCAGATCTGTCTCACAGTGGATACAGTTGGGTCCCTGGACCCATTCTGTGATTATTTCTCCAGCTCTGGAATGTATAATTGGAACAGACACACTCAGCAGCTGGCAGAATCCCCACACTGGTTCCCTGACCTGCAGAGTGAAGGCCATTATGGTAGGAAAGGTCAAGTGGAAGCCACTAGAACTGCCTTCACCTAGGAAAAGAGTAAGCAAAAAACAATACCACATTCCTGGATGGACTGCAGAGATGAGTGCTGCTGAACTTGAAGAAGAATGCAAAGGTGGCAATTCATGCCACATCTTCACTCCACATCTTCATTCCACTTGTCTCTTTAACCTGTGCAGAAGACGGGTGGGTTTTCGAAAATGGTGGTAAATTCTCATCAGCTTAACTAGGTGGTGACTCCAATTGTAGCTGCTGCTTCAGATATGGTTTTATTGCTTGAGCAAATTAACACATTCACTTGTACCTGGTATGTACCTGGTATGGTGCTTGAAGTGGCAATGGCAGATAGATAGCTGTCTAGAGCCTTTGAGAGGCCTCTATAGGTGAGTCACAGTGCAAATACTCAGGATTTTGGAGCAAGATTTGCCATCCTCTGTGAATAACTTCTCTCCTTTTGAGAAAGAGCTCTTAGCCTGATACTGGGCCTTATTAGAAACTCAATGCTTAACCAGGGGCCACCAAGTTACCAGGCAACCTAATCTGCCCATCATGACCTGGGTGTTGCCTGACCCACCAAACCATGAGCTTTGGGTGAGCATGGCAGCACTCCACCACCACATGGAAGTAGTATAGTTGCAGTCAGCCTCAAGCAGGCCCTGAAGGCACGAAGAAGTTATATGAGGATGTGATCCAACTGCCCATGCTCCCCACTTCTGCTACATACCTTCTCTTTCCCAGTCCACATGTGTGGCCTCAGGGGGAGTTCCCTAGGGTCAGTGGACAGAGGAAGAGAAGACTTGGCCTGGCTTACAGATCGTTCCATGCAATACTCAGTCACCACCCAAAAGTAGACAACTGCAACACTACAGCTCCCTTCTGGGACATCCTTGATGGACAGTGATGAAGGGAAATCCTCCAAGTCAGCAAAAGTTTGAGCAGTGCATCTGGTTGTTCACTTTGTTTGGAAGGAAAAATGGCCAGACATGTGGTTATATACCAATTTATGGGCTGTGGCTAGTGGTCTGGCTCAATGGTTATGGCCTTGGAAGGAACATGATTAAAAAATTGGTGACAAGAACGTCTAGGGATATAGATAGTCCCTCTCTGAATAGGCAAAAAACATGAAGATATTTGTGTTCCATACAAATGCTCACTGAATAATGAGCTCAGCAGAGGAGGATTTTAATCAAGTGGATAAGATGATCCATTATATGGAGACCAGTGAGCCTCTTTCCCCAGGCACCCCTGTCATTGCCCAAGGCTCATGAGCAAAGTGGCCATGGTGGCAAGGATGGAGGTTATGCATGGTCTCAGCAACATGGACTGCCACTCACCAAGGCTGACCTGGCTACAGTCGCTTACAGTCACTTTCAGTCACTATTGAGTTCCCAATCTGCCAGCAGCAGAGACCAACACTGGGTCCTGATATGGCACAATTCCCCAGGGTGATCAGCCAGCAGGTTGATTACGATGACCTACATCTACCATGGAAAGGGAAGTGTTTTATTCTTACTAGAACAGACATTTACTCTGAATACAGATATGCCTTCCCTGCACTCAATGCTTCTGCTAAAGCTGCCTTTCAGGACTTAGAGAATGTCTTATCCACCATCATGGCATTCTACACAGCATTGCTTCTGATTAAGTATTAAGAACTTGCTTCACTGCAAAAGAGGTGTGGCCCATTTTCATAATATTCACTGATCTAACTATGTTCCTCACCACCCTGAAGCAGCTGGCTTGACAGAACAGTGGAATGGCCTTTTGAAGTCTCTCTTATAATAGCACCAGCTAGTTGGCAATACCTTGCAGGAGTAGGGCAATGTTCTACAGGAAGCTGCATATGTTCTAAATCAGCATCCAGCATATAGTGCTATTTCCCCCATAACCAGGATTCTTGATTCTAGGAATCAAGAAGTGGAAGTAGAAGTGGCACCACTCACTAATTACGCCTAGTGACCCACCAGCAAAATTTGTGTTTCCTGTCCCCGTAACATTGTGCTCTGCTGGCCTGAGGGTCCTAGTTCCAAAGGGAAGAATGCTTCCACCAGGAGACACAACAATTCTATTCAACTAGAAGTTAAGACTGCCACCCAACTACCCTGGGTTTCTCATGCCTCTGATTAAATAGGCAAAGGAGGAGGAAGTTACTGTACTGGCTTGAGTGATTGAACCTAATTACCAGGAGGAAATTGGATTCTACTTCACAACAAAGGTAAAGAAGAGTACGTATGGAATACGAGAGATTTATTAGGGTGTCTCTTAATATCACCGTGCTCTGTGATGAAAATCTATGGAAAACTACAACCACCCAATTCAGACAGGACTACCAATGGCCGGGATCCTTTAGAAATTAAGTCCAATTTACCAGTTTTTCCTTTATATTATGTTTTTGTTTTATGTTGAAATTTTAAAAAGCCTACCCTAAAGTCATGAAGATATCCTCTGTATTTTCTTCTAAAAGATTTAGTGTTTTAGAAGCTTTTACACTTTCATCTATGACCCATGTCAAATTAATTTTGTGTGTTGTGTAAAGAGTTAGAAATCAAGCTCTATCTTCTTCATTCAGATAATCATGTTGCCCCAGAACCATTCATTGAAAAGACCATCCTTATCCCACTGAATTGGAGGCTGCCTTTATTATGAACAGGTGACAATATATGTGTAGAGCTACTTCTGGACATCATTTTCTATTCTCTTGGTCTATTTTTTGCATCAATAGCATTCTTTCTAATTTTTATTTTATCATTGGTCTTGATATCTAATAAATTCTGCTTTTTTATTCTTCTTCATGATTGTCTTGGCTATTCTAGGTCTTTTCATTTCTACATATATTCAAAATTAAATTGTCAACTTCCACAAAAAATCTTCTGGAATTTTCATTAATATTTTACTATGTACATCAATAAATTGGACAGAATTATGTTTTTTATAAAAGTAAAATTTCCAGCATAGAACATCCTATATCCCTCCATTTCTTTAGGTCTTCTTTAATCATATCAACAATGTTTTATAGTTTTCAGTGTAGAAGATTTGCATATCTCTCAATAAATTTATTCCTAAATATTTGATATTTTAGTGCTACTTTTAACTGTATTGCTTATTTCAGTTCAGTTCTACTTCAATTATTTTTTTATAGTAAACAGAATTTTTTATATTGCCTCTGTATCAGCAATATTGTGAAATTCACTTATTAATAGCAATTGTTTATAGATTATTTGTGCTTTTCTACATACACTATCATGTCATATGTGAATAATGATCATTTTTATTTCTTTCCAATTATTACTGTGCTTCTTTCTTGTTCTTGTCCTATTGCCCTGGCTAGTATCATCAGTAAAATGTTGAATAGAAGTGATGAAAACAAGCTTTGCCTTATTTCTAATCTGTGAGGAAAAGTGCTCACAGTTTCACTACTACATATGATACCTAGCTTTTTTGGTAGATTACCTTCATCTAATTTAATAGGAGTCCTTCAATTTCTAGTTTGCTGAGACTTCTTGTCATGAAAGAGTGTTAAGACATCCAATTTTTTCTGCATCTGTTGAGATGATCATATAGTTTTTCTTTTGTTCTATTATTATAATGCATTAAATTGACTGATTTTCAAATGTCAAACCAATGTTAAATTTCTGTGACATATCCAATTTATTTAGGAGATACACAGAGTCATCCCTCAGTATCTCTGGGGGTTGGATTTTTTAATTTTAACAATATGTCTGGAACACTATTAATATTTCATATGATTTCGTAAAAATCTTCCTCATTCTTTTTACAGCTTATAGCACTGCATTTTGTGGATGTATTGTAGTTTGTTGAATGTGCAATTGGGTGTTTCCAGTATCTTGCAAATAATGCCACAATTAATAACCCTGTGTCTATTTGTTGCGGTGGTTATTAGAGGTGTAGCTTCAGGGCATATTCATAGAGGTAGGATTCAATGTATAATGTACTTGCAGTTTTGTTAGATATTGCTAGATTTCACCCCATAGGGTTCTACCATTCTTACTCCCACGGGCAATACATGAGCATGCCTATTTTCCCAGGGCAGCACCAGCAGTATTTTATCAAGCTTTTGAAATTTTGCCAATCCGGTCCGTGAGAAATTATATCTCTGTGTATGTTGATTTGCCTTTCTGTAATTACGAGGCAAGTTGAGTATTGATTCATTTGTTCAAGAGCCATTTATATTTTTTTGTGAACCCTCTACATGTTTTGTCCGTTTTTCTATCAAGCATTTAGTTCTTTTACTTTGCTTCTTGACAGTTCTTCATGGATTAGGTATACTAGTAGTCTATGATATATGTTTAAATATTTTCTCCCAGTTTATCACTTTTAACTTTTAGCCTTGCTTATGGTGTTTTGTCATGTAAAAACCTTCTACATTTTATGTAGTCATATTTATTAATTTTTTAATTGCATCTGGATTTTGAGTCATAATGAAAAAGTTCTTTTCAACACTACAAATTTTATAGGAATTTATCCATGCTTTCTTCTAGTACTTGTGTGGATGCAATTTTTACATTTAGGTCTCCAATCCTTTGGGAGTTTATTAAGAATATCAGTTTACCGTATACATCAGTTATTGATTGCCTCAATAATGCCGCATTAAAAAATAATGCCGGAGGCATATAACAACAACTGTTTACTACTCATAAACTCTTGGAATCATAAACATTTGGAAACATGGAATCCTACCTTTGGGATCAGCTAGGAGTCTCTCCTGATCTTGGCTAGGCTCACCCACATATCTGGGGATCAGCTGATCTGCACTGGCGTCTGATATAGGCTGGTCCAACTGCAGCAATTAGAGCAATGTAGCTCTGCTCCGTGTCTTAGGTCTCTTCCAGTGGGGTACCACAGCATGTCCTCAGGGCACTGGCAGAAGCACAAGACAGCAAGCCCTGAAACACAGGCTCGCTTCAACAGCAGCCATAGAACATCTGCTGACGTGAAAATGGCCAAGGCTGATCAGGTGCAGGGTAGAGAGGGAAGGCACTAGAAAGCCACATGGCAAAGGGTTTGAACACAGGAAGGGGTAAGAACTGAAGGTGTCTCTGATACCCTACATCCAGAGATCGTCTAGATTTACTTCATTCTAAATCTCTCCTCATCTCAGGCTCCCTGAGAGTCTTCCTCACTCCATGTCTCCATTTCCTCCCAACCCCCCCTTTAACTTAGCCACTGCAATTTCTCTCCCTCTCCTGATCTTTCTTCTACACCTGTTTTCAGAGGTTGCCAGTGGGCTCTGCCAATCTAACATCATTTTTTGGTTCTTATTTTGTGTGACAAAACATGTTCATTGAGCATAGATCTAAGGCAGACATTCTGAAGGCAGGGCACATGTGCGCCAGAATCTCAACTGCCCCTCCCTGCCCCCTCCACTGTGGGGATCCCAGCGACGGACTCCTATGCCAGGGGCTTTCAGTTGGCTTCAGCCTGTGGGAACCCTTGGCAGGAGACTGGAGGGGGACAGAATAAGCAAGGCATTTGCTCCCTTGGTTCCATACTTGTGAGGTCATCTGGTGCTGGCTGTAGCCCTTGTCACTCCTCCTCTCAAGGTGGCCTACCCTATAGAACTCCTCTTTCCCAATTATGGTGGCCACTCCTTCTCTTCTTGCTTCCAGGCCTAGGGGGGTGACAGCCAGCCACTAATTGCCCTGGGTTCCTGTACTACCTACATGGTTTCTTCCCTCCCACACCTATGAAAATTGTCCCATTTGCATAAATCACCCTCTGATTATCTGTTTCCTGTTGAAACCCCAACTGATCCAGTGTGGCACCATCTATCACTCCCCTCTCCCTCCCTAGCACATTCCTATGCACTCAAAACTTGGATGTTATTCCTTCTATCCATCTAATCAAATCCAGCAAGTTATACTGAGGCAGAGGGGAAGAAAATGGAGAGAGTCCCTTCCCCCATCCTCTGAGATTCTAGGACTTGGGTGTTCCTACAGAAAACAGGGCAAGCACTGAAACAGACGGGCTGGGACTTCATGTAAGCAGTATGTGCTTCTCTCTAGCCTATGGAGCACAGCACTAACGTCCGCCTCCTTCCTCACTGGCACATGCCCATCTCCACCTCCCCTCGTATTGGCAGCAGCAAGAACAGGAAACACCTTGAGATACAAGGTCGGCCATCCTAGAGTCCTTTGCTGAACACAGGCTCTTGAGTTCCCACTAGCAAGCAGCAAAGATATCCAGGATTGATTTTGGAGGTCACGTAAACACTCCAAGGATTCTGAGAACTATAAGAAGAATAATGGGCTGTGGGAAAACTGGCCTTTCCATTTATATGGTGGATGAGAATCAGAGTCACTGAAATGTATGGTTCTAATGGAAAGTAACCCAGTTTTTATCCCAGCTTGGAAAGACATACAGGCAATATGTACGGGATCTTTCTCTTATATGTGACCTACTGACCACTTCCTTCTTCTTAGGCCCCCTTTTCTCTCACATTGGTGTCCCCAGTATTCTATTCTTTTTATTTTCTATATAAATTTAGGGGGTACAAGTGCAATTCTGTTACATGAATATATTGAGTAGTGGTGAGGTCTGGGCTGCTAGTGCCACCATCACTTAAGAAACGTACATTGTACCCATTAAGTAATTTCTCATCACCCACAGCCTCCCATCCTCCCACCCTCCTTCCAAGTCTCCAATGTCTATCAGTAGTCCACACTCTATGTCCCTGTGGACACACTAGTTAGTTCCCACTCATAAGTGAGAACATGCAGTGTTTGACTTTCTGTGTCTAATTTCTTTCACTTAAGATAATGGCCTCCGGTTCCATCCACACTGCTGCAAAAGACATAAAATTTCATTCTTTTTTATGGCTGAGTAGTATTGCAGCGTGTACATATACCACATTTTCTCCACCCAGTCCTCTGCTGATGGACACTGGGTTGATTCTGTATCTTTACTATTGTGAACAGTGCTTCAGTAAACGTATGGGGGCAGCTACCTTTTGGATGTAATGGCTTCTTTCCCCAGGATTCTCTTCTTGGCCACTGCCCACCCTCTCTCCATATTCTCATAAGCAATCCCAACCACTTCCATGATTTAACCTAAGGCTCCATTTGTTCTTCCTCTGAAAAACACTGACTTAGGGACAAGTGTTGGTAAAATCCCAGGGCCAGAAGAGGAACTTGGTGGCTCCCGGAGAACACTTAGTGTGCAGAGATACATGAACCCCAGGGGAAGACAGAACAGGCCACAAGACTGTGCCTGTCCTCTCTGTGCTCCAAGGAAGCAAAGCAAGCACTGAAACAGACAGGGCCAGGACTTCCGTAAGCTGTATGTGCTTCTCTCTGGCCTGTGTCCGGGCCAGTGAGCTGAGTCTTCTCACGATGCCTTGAAATGAGTGGAAAGCTACCTGCTGCTACGTTGCTGACACAAGGGGTCAAAAATGACTATTTGCAGAAACGCATGATTCAGAGACCATCTAGGAACCTATCTAAGAAAAGAACTTGAGAAATGATTTTACTCTCAAAAACAAAATACAAATAGGGGGTGATGGAGAAAAAGTGGTGAGTAGTAATTATACCCAAATCCATATATATACACACATATGCAATCAGATATTTTTTATACACATATAGGTAACTATATATTGAAAATGAGTATCTGAGAGTTTATAATCTAAGAAATGATTCTTAAATAGAAGAGACCTACTTACTGCGAGATAAATTCTAATAAATATACTAAACTCTCTCAGCAAAACCTGGGTATTAGGATGGGAGGCAGAAGTAAAAATGTCCAAAGGTATCATGCATTTGGGGAAGAGAAAAGTCTGGAAGTGAAAAATTCCTAAAGTCTCGCCATATGCAAGGTGACAGAGCAGTTAGGTAATTGGGTATCTTGATGGAAGAAAGGTTAGCATTTGTTATCACTCAATAGTGGTGAAGGAAATATGAGTTTGAGTACTTGAAAATGGAACATTATCATTAATGGAATGTAAAATGACAAATAAACTTCCAAATTTAATAAGGGGGTAAATAAAAGCAATTAATAGCAACTGAAAAATAAATAGCAAGTCAACAAAAATAAGGAAAAGGAAAATAAGGAAACCACAAAATAAAATTAATAAAAAATACAAAATAAGACAGAATGCTATATAAAGTGTAACAGTTGTTAATGTGAATGAACTGAATGCTCCTTTGTAAAACACACCATCAGATTGAGTTAAGAGAAGTTTTAGAAATATGTTATTTCAAAGTAGCAGCATATCTTAAAAACAAAGAAAGGCCGGAGAATTTCAGAGTTGGTGACAAGGCCAAACAGACAGCCCAAAAAGCCTCCTCCCCCAAAATCTAGAATGCCGGATACAATATAACAAGCATATTTCTGAGTACGTAGCTGGGCTTGTCATTGCCAATAGCCAAAAATGAAGAGAGGATTGGAACCCAGAGTCCTAAACATGACCTGGTGTCCCAGGTGACCTGACAGAAAGCAGGGAAGGCGGAAGGGTCCGATCTTGTGAGAAAAGAGCGCAGTGTCAGCCCCTGGGGAGAGGAGTCAAACACGTGGGCCTGGGGAAGGCAGACTGTTGGTCCTGACCTGAAGCCCGCGCTTCAGTGGGCCACGTCCTCAGAAGGACTCACACCAAGATACAGGAATGCTTCTCTGTCTTGATCTGAGCCTTGCATTTATTTAGGGCTTCTCTCTTATCTCTCAATTAAATAATCTTACCATTTGACCCATAAAAATCTTGCCCTTTTTCATTAGACTTACTCCTTTTTATATTATTTTGTTGTTGTTGTTATCACCATTATAAAGGTACCTTTTAAATCACTCTCTGTTGTTGCTGGTATAAAGATGCACCATTCCTCTTGGGTCCAGCAACCTTGCTTGGTTTTCTTGCTATTTCTAATAGTTTATCCATACATTCTCACAGATTTTCTGTATACACATTTCTATTATTTGAAGATAATAAAAGTTTTGTTTTACTTTCCAACTGTTTTTTACTTTTTTATTTCAAAATATTACAGGGGTACAAATGTTTTTGGTTACAAGGATCGCTTTTATAATGCTTGAGTCAGGATTATAAGGGTGCCCATCACCCGATAGTATTCACTATTCCTGTTAGGTAGGTTTTCACCCATTCCCTCCTCCGCCTCCACCCTGCTAGATTTCCACCGAGTTTTACTTCCCTCTGGGCACATGTGTGCTCATCGGTTAGTTTCAATTTAATAGTGAGTACATGTGGTGTTTGTTTTTACATTCTTTAGATACTTCGCTTTGGACAATGGTCTCCAGTTTCTTCCATATTATTGCAAAAGGCATTAATTTATCCTTTTTTATGGTGGAGTAGTATTCCATGGTATACACATACCATATTTTGTTAATCCATTTCATGAATTGACGGGCACCTGGGTTGATTCCACATCTTTGCAGTTGTGAGTTGTGATGCAACAAACATTTGAGTGCAGGTGTCTTTTTGATAAAATGACTTCTTTTCCTTTGGGTAGTAGGGTTGCTGGAACAAATGGTAGGTCTACTTCTAGTTCTTTGAGGAATCTCCATACTGTTTCCTATAGAGGTTGTATGAATTTGCAGTCCCACCAAAAGTGTGAAAGCATTTCTTTCTCTCTGCATCCATGCCAACATCCATTATTTTTGGACTTTTTAATAAGAGCCATTCTAACTGGTATAAGGTGATATCTCACTGTGGTTTTAATTTGCATTTCCCTGATGATTAGTGATGTTGAGCATTTTTTATATGTTTGTTGGCCATTTGTCTATCTTCTTTTGAAAAGCTTCTGTTAATGTCTTTTGCCCACTTTTTAATGGGGTTGTTTGGTTTTTTCTTGCTGATTTGGTTGAGTTCTTTGTAGATTCTGGTTATTATCCCTTTATCAAATGTATAGCTTAAAAATATTTTCTCCCATTCTGTAGGTAGTCTGTTTGCTCTATTGATTATTTCCTTAGCTATGCAAAAGCTTTTTAATTTAATCAAGTACCGTTTATTTATTTTTGTTGTTGCCGTGATTACCACTGGGGTCATTTTCATAAACTCTTTGCCTAAGCCAATATCTAGAGACTTTTTCCTACATTTTCTTATAGAAGTCTTATGTTTTCATGCCTTACATCCATCTTGAATTAATTTTTATGAGTGTTGAGAGATACGGATCCTGTTTCAGTCTTCTGCATGTGGCTATCCAATTGTCCCAGCGCCATTTTCTTTTTCTTTTGGTAAACATGTCAAAATATTATTCAGGAACCAGCACATTTATTAAATAGGGATTCTTTTCCCTGGTGTATATTGTTGTCTGCTTTGTCAAAGATCAGTTGGCTGTGTATGTATGGTTTTATATCTGGGTTCTCTGTTCTCTTCCATTGCTATGTCTCTATTTTTGTACCAATATCATGCTGTTTTGGTTACTATAACCTTGTAGTACAGTTTGACTCTGGTAATGTGATATCTCCAGATTTGTTCTTTTTGCTTAAGATTGCTTTGGCTAGTTGGGTTATTTTCTGGTTCCAAACAAAGCATAGAATTATTTTCTCTAGATCTGTGAAATATGGCATTGGTATTTTGATGGAGATTGAATTGAATCTATAAATCACTTTGGGTAGTGTGAACATTTTAGCAATATTGATTCTACTGATCCATGTTTGACTACACAAGTTAGATTTCCTATAAAATATTTCACAGTGGAGTTGATGTCATTTCTTTACTTATCTGTGTGGGCTTTAGAAGGACTGCAGCTCCTGTTTCACCATGAATAATGACACCTTCTGTAGGCTTTTGATAGATACCAAGTTCTGTGTCAGCATGTTCTACCATCAGCCCCAGCCTCTCAAGGACAGCCACACCGAGCTGCTCATCCATGCTAGGACCCTCTCACCAACATCCTTATCACCTTGGTGAATGAAGAGTTCTCCAGCCCAATTAAATAGCACAGTTCCCTGGTGGGGTTTCTGGTCTTCTATAGCAGATCCATCCTAGCACACCCACCTCCCTAAGCCTTTGAAGCCTTTGTCCACAGTCCTCAAGGGAATTTCTATTCCATTTAATGTGGGCCATCACACTCAGTAGCTATTAGCATTGCCTTGTGGGACCCTTGCAAGACTGTTAAATCCTGTGTCACAGAGACATGCCCCCATATAATGCTCCCCTAAAGAACTTTCTATTCCAGCCTCCTTGAGCCAGCAGGGCTCACTCCTAGGCATATTCCCCCATCCCTGCCCAGGACACATCAGCCAGGCCCTGCAGCTCCTTGAGGAAATCCCTCTCCTCCCTTGGCAGACTCAATGCTTGCTCAGGGCGGTCATGGGGGGTGGAGGGGGGGTCCTGCTGAGGCTTGACTCCTGTTTGTCTAAATGATAAGAAGAGACCCAAGAAGGGACACAAGGGGCAGCCACTGAGAAGTCGAGAATTTCTTGTAGGAGGCCTGCCTCATTTGAGGCATCTGCTTGTTCTTCAAACAAGGAGGGCTTCTGTCTTCCAGGAAAGGGGAATGGCCATTTCTGCAGGACCAGAGGTTTCAAGAGAGTCAGAAGGTTCAAGGTCTTCCAACACATTCATCTCTACACTCCCATTCCAGGCCATGGGCTCCAGGTCCTTTCCTAACAGAGCCATGACTTTGGCATGGGCGACTCACCCAGGCTGAGATTAGCCTTCTCCAAAATTCTGCCACTCTTACAACTAAGTCCTGGGTCTGTCTTCAGCTTTGTCTGCCCTTTTGCGCATGTGAGGGTCTCTTCAAAGCTGCCAAGGAGGCATTCTTACTCTGACTCTGTGTTAAATCAGTGATTGACTGCCCTAATCTCGCATTTTCTCTCTTCAAATCATCAATGGCATTCTGTGATAGCCACTCGATTCCACAGTTCCTGTAAGTGTTCTTTCTCCAGTATCTCTCAAATGTAAGATATTCTATGAACAAGCACATCCCTTTCACCTGTACCTTGCCTCAGTTCTGCATAGGTGACAATCCTAGCAATTGCACCATTAGCACATGCCAGGGACTGTTACTACTGAAACTATCACTATGATGGGGTCTTATTGTTAGCCAGTTGGCAGGTGGCCCAACTCCAGAATTCTGTCCTTAGAGTCCCCTGGCAGCAGACATTAGCATGAGTTTCCTACATGCAGAGCCTAAGATGGACAATCGGGGGGGGTGTGCTTTATTTTGGGAATGGTCTTCAAGAAAAAAGGTACAAGGAAGTGAGGAGAGCTAGACAAGTTTGGGAAAAGAAGTAATCAAGAATGCAGTCTCAGGTGAATTCCAGCCTTTGTCTACTCCTGGGGAGCACCATAGGGGGGCTCCTCTTAAGGCGAGTGGTGGTCTTTTATATACCTGTGTCAGCTGTTGGCTGAGGGTCACTCTGCGGGAGGGGCATATGACCTCTTGGGCAAAGAGGCTCATATCATTTGAGGACACCTCTCCAGCCATGGGGAACCCATGAGCTATTAGCCACCAATATTCAGAGAAGCCAGGAGCTGGGCACACCCACCCCATAGAGGGGCCGTGCGTGGGTCACTGCAGCGCCCACTGTGTCCTAAACCCTGGAGCAATGTCCTGGGAAATGTCCATTCCGTGATCAGCAAATTCCTTTGCACCATCATAACGTCCCCTCTGCCTCCCAGCCCTAGATTAGTCAATGGTCACTGTCTCCACTTTCTCCTCAACCGGCTCCAGGTGGACTTCTGTCCCCACTGCTCCACCAAGGCCACCCTGGTCAGCCCTGTCAATGCTGTATCTCCCTTTCCTTCACCCAGTGGCCAGGATGCACCTGCTCTTCTCCATCTGCCTCTCTCCCTAGGACTAAATACATCTTTTGAGGATGATTCCCTAATCTCTACCTCTACCCCGGTGTCCCTCTGGTATTCCAGGCTTACAAATCCAGTGACATCTGACCCGGCATCTCCAATGGGAAGGTTAGTGATCCTTTCAGACTTCTGATTTCTCTCCCCTTTCACACCTCCTCTTCCCTCCGTCCTCTCCTTCTCTGTTGCTCAGGTCCTTGCTCGGGATACAAGTCATTCTTGATTCTTCTGTTTCCTCACCTCTCACATCAAGCCTGCCTACTCTCCTACAAACACACCCAAACTGGCCTTCTCCCCATCGCCGCTGGGGCTGCCCTGGTGCAAACCCTGCCTTCCTCAGCTGTGGACGGCCTCGCTCATCTTCGCCCTGCTCTCAGCTTCTGCTCTCGCCCTCCCGCAAGCCCCTCTGCACCAGCAGTCAGAGGGGTCTTTTTACAGCATCAATCAGGTCATGCCTTGTCACAGTCACTGGGAACTCCTCAGTGACTTCCCACCACCCTAAGGAGCAAGTCTAACCCTCCTTCTGGCTTGCAAAGCCCTGGCCTGCTGCTCCAGCTTCATCTCCTGCTGCTCTCCCCTGCCCTTCCCGCTCAGACATCAGTCTTTCTTCTGTTCCCCAGACAAAGCTCATTCCACCTCAGGCTGGCCTAACTGAGCCTTCTACCTAGGATGCTCTTCACCTGGGGGTCCCTTCTCCTCAGCAACGTGACAAGGCCTAAATGTGTCACATAGAATAGGCACTTTTCTGACCATTAATTCATTCTTTCAATAAATATTTATTAAGTCCCTCTTTTGTGATAGGCACTGAGGCTCCATCAGTAAGGCAGACACGCAGTGACAAGTGTCGCAGTGTTGAGGGACACTTCCTGTTGCCACACACAGGAATAAGGACCCTCATTCTCAAGAGGGCTAGTCCCCTCCAACACAGCTTGACAAGGGACCACACCACCGCTCCTCTGCAGGGAGAGGGTAGAGGCGAGGGAGGGAGAGGAAAGAGAGGGGAGAGCCCAGTCACGGCTGACACGGTGTCTCCCTCCTCACCTCAGGGGGGTGCAAAGAGTGTGCTTCCCCCTCAACGCCCAGTGTAATAACACTCTGCAATAACAGGCCGCAGCAACCGGATTGCAGCAAAAAGATAAAGTGGCTTCTCCCTCCTCAGAAGGGCTGCCGGCAGAGCTGCAGAACCCGGCTCACAGCCTGGTGCTGTTGAGGGAGTTCTGGAGAGAGCGGGACCAGCACCCGGCATGTGGGAGTCTGCGGACAGGCAGTGTGTGCTTCCCTGCCTGTGTTTCTGAAGGAGGGAAGCTGGCTGCCCGCCTCAGAGCAGCTCCCTCAGAAAGGTGAAGCGATTTCCCCAAGTTCATCCCTTACTAAATGGCAGAAGCAGGACAGAGACATCTTTCCCAGGGGGGAAAACAAAAAAGCAAGCCACTGTAAATACGGTTGCTCAAAAGCAGAGTGAGAAATCTGTGCTCTGGCATTTCAGAGTCCCAAGGAAAGGGGACTGCCTGCCTCGACTGGTAAAATAACTACAGCATCGTGAAATTCTTCTTGAACTCTAAGTTTGTAGACAGAAGGGTCTGAGGCCCCTGACCCCAGAGGAAAGGGGCTCTGTGGAAATAGGGGAAGTGGCCCAAAAGGGGAGGCTGGGGACACAGGGGACTGTGGCCAGTTTACAGGCCCCATGTGGGCTCGCCTGCACCACACCACCTGCATGACGATGGAGGGACCCTTGCAGACCTTGGGCAGCTCAGTCTCTCCCCAGAGCCTAAAAGCAAAGAGTCTTGACCCTGAAACCAGCCTTGTCTTGAGGTTTATAGGTCTATGAAATTTGCTGTCTTGTGGTCTCCCACCAACCCTTTCTTCTCACAGTGATTTACCCGAATTTCCACTAATAAAAGCACTGGCGTCATTCAGTGGGGCTCCAAAGTGTCCCTCTCTAGACTTGAGGGGCCATGCAACCTCACGTGGGGAACACAGGCAGCCCAGGACTGTGCCGTGTCCATCTGAAAGGAGGCCTGAGGGAAACAGCATGGAGGCTTTTCTATTTTCTGTCTTGCTGCCTTAAAGCATTTGTGGAACAAGGAGAGGAGGAAAGGATGGAGGGAAGGAGGGACAGAGACAGGGGCTTACTTAACCCAGAAGGTTACTGTGAGCACCCAGTGAAATAAAAACGAAGGAATTTCTTAACATATGGAGCACTGCGTCAACATAAAGTTAGGCCCAGCTTTAAAAATAGGCTAAACTCCCTTAAATAACACAATTTTTAACACAGAGAAGGTTCTCCTGACCAACATTTGATTTTCCTCACTACACTACTTTTTTAACTTAGCTTTGCCACAGAGCCTGCAAATGTAGCAAAAAGGCTTATTCAGGCCAACGTGCTGCCCCTATAGAAGACCCTGAGGGGACCTCACCGTCCACAACCTCACATGCAGGAACTCAGAGTTGGCTTTCACTGGGTGGGTTTGGCACTGTTGGTCACATTCATTTATGTGTAAATAAGAGATTGCAAAACACTCCAAGTATCTGCTTTTAGAAAATCAAGACCAGAGAATATAAGAAATATTGAAAAGATCTTCATCACGTCCTGCTAAGAAAAGGGGAGGGCAGAGGGAAGAAGAAATGGAAACTAGGGAAGAAAGGGAATTGTGACAAGTAACTGAGGCGAAGGACAGCCGTGTGGACACCAGAGGGCCCTCCTGGTTTAGCATCCTCACCTCACAGCTTTTAGGGAAGTTTACATGCAGGCTTTTTAAACCGTGGCAGAGGTTTTAAAATTTGTAGATAGACCTATTTTTGTCTGTGTGTTTGATTGGTTGTTTTCTTGGAACAACAGACATAAATAGGAATATCATATTTTGATGTTTTCCCTCTACCTAAATCCCAAATAAAATTAAAAACAAGCATACTAGGAGCTGATAGATACCCAGGGAGCATTGCCTAGATAGAATGTAAAGAAGAAAGGACGCCAAGAAATAGGAAAGAGCATGTGGCTGGGGAAGGAGGGCATGCCAACCTAGGCAATCAAACCCATCTAATCAACCCTGGAGAGCATGGAGTGAGATGTGGGAGCCTGCTGATGCCTCCCAGTGGGAAGATAATTCAACCACAGAGGGCCCATCCAGCCATTGCCCCACTGACTCTTGCATAAGAGAAGTTTGCCCTGGGCCAGCCCTTGTTAGCTGGGGACTCGTTCAGACCAGGATGGTGTCAAACCAAAAAATTACCTTCATCACATAATTGAAGAGTCAGCAAAGATTTCAGGCAGTGTAAAAATCCCACCAAGTAAAAGTAGTTTAAGTGCATTAAACACAGTCTTTGCTCCACTACTACCTTCTCTGTGAGGCCCACTCTGAACACTGTATTTTAAACTGCAACCAACGCCTTCCCTCTCTACTTCCATTGCCCTTTACCCTGCTAGAATTTTTGTCCCTGGATCACTTATCATTTTATTCCATTTGATGTAATTTTCTTAATGCAATAATTACTCATTGTCTGCCTTGCTACCGCTAGAATAGAAGCCCCTCCAAGAGCAAGAGCCTTGTCTGTTTTGTTCACAGACGCATCCAAGTGAACAGGATGGGCATGCACACACTTGTGTGCATTTGCTCAGTGAATGAAGAGCAGCTGCTTCATCTCCAAGCCTCGAATCCTTTCAGAATTATGTGGAGCCGTGAGTTTAAAATGGGTTGATTAGGGAGACTTAGGGCCAGAGGTGAGATTAGATAACATCAGGAAATACTTCTTAGGTACAAAAAAAAAAAAAATCAGAAAGTGAACTTTTTT
The DNA here is from genome assembly GCA_008086735.1 of Cheirogaleus medius. NCBI lineage: Eukaryota > Metazoa > Chordata > Mammalia > Primates > Cheirogaleidae > Cheirogaleus > Cheirogaleus medius. The sequence continues at coordinate 1,844,041 of VBSM01000639.1, read as the reverse complement.
AGCAAATGTTTATTTATATCAAAATACAAAACATTTCTGAAGCAGAGTAATGTTACATGAGGAGCAGTTAAATACTAACCTTCTTTAATTAATTTAAACTTGCAACACTCCCAGGGGGACCTTCACTGGCTACACATCTTGTCACTTGATGTGTCTTTCTTTCTTTTTGCTTATGTACTTGTTTGCACATTTCAATTTTTAATTCAGGATATGAACATGCAGTGTTACTGGGGATGAGTTGGTTAGTATTAGCAAGCCTGACAATACCAGCGCGTGGAGCCTGGCGTGACAGCCCGCGGCAGGCTGCAAGTCTCTCCCTAATTGAGTTTGGGGCATCACTCAGTTTTTAACCAGCAAGTCTAAGGCCAAAGGGATCACTGTCGTTGGTAGCCAGGGCAGGCATTATTGCTTAGGGCCCAGAGCAAGCGTGGCTTGGGGTCATCTCCAGTGGGGTCTTCTCGGTGGACTGAGAAGAAGTGGATTAGGACAGCCAATATCCCAGGCCCGGGAATGGCAGGTCCAGGGACCCTGGCGGAGAGTCCCTTTTCCCCGAGAAACCAAGCAAGGGCTGGAGAGGAAAAAGGTGCCTCCCAGTCTTGGAAATCTGTGATTTGAGGGCTGGAGGTGCCTGCCTCTCAGATAGGCCCTTTATAAATGCTTAGAGTTTGGAGATTTTTGAGGAAAAAAGCACCTGGTTGAGAGTGTAGCTGTTTCCAATACACCTCCCTTCGCTGACAACGGAGGAGGGAAGGAGATAGGAAACAGGAGAGAGAGCATCCCCCCTTCTTCCCACCACCCCACTCCCAGAGCCGACCTGGCTCTCCCTTTCAGGACCCACTTAGTGCACACACTTTGGCATCATGCACTTGTAAGCTCACACGTGCACACACAATCATACATGCACACGCACACACACGCCTGGTTTCCTTTCAGAGTCTGCTCAGGCAGCAGAATGGTGTCCCGTCCTCACCATCACCCTTTGCTCCCAGGGGTCCCCTTGGCCCACAGACCCCCAAGACCCAGCCCCAGGCTTGGCACACGCTGGCATTCCCAGGCTTTTGAGAAACAGGTGATGGAGCAGGGAGCTCCCCACAGAAAGGTTACACAGAGCATAGAACATGTTCATATAAGGCTTTGGTACAGCACCGATTTAATGTTCTTGTAGTTTGAGTTCTAAGTCATCTTTTAGAAGAAAAAAAAAAAGCTTACTGAAAAAATAGTGTTTTTATTTACTTTTGAGTTACATACCTGAAGTTCAAAAAGTAAGCCTCTAGTTGCCATTCAATTTCACTCAAAGGTGTTCTGTGTGCAGCTGTACAATGTGTTGGTTTGTCTTTAATTTTGAACCAAAGTCAGCAAATCAATGCCATAAAGTCAGCTGCCCACGATAACTGACTTTAACCAGTCCACACATACAGAAAGAAAAGAGAGAGAGACAGAGAGAGAGAAAGAGAACACAAAAGCCACCCCTAAGTCTCCCACCCCAAACCCCTAGGGGAAAAAATGAAATAGAAGACAAAATACAGCAAGAGATAAGGAACCAGAGGAGCGAAAGATTTCAGTCCACTGGCATCTTCGAGAACAGCACCATGAAGCACCCTAGCGCAGTTATGTTGTTATACTTAACATTCAAGAAATGGACATGAGGTTTGAATGGTCCTTGCAAGAACACCTGGCATGGATGGGGGTAACCCCCAAAGAAAGTAGGAGAAAGGAAAGAAGAGTTTGAAATGAGAACAAGAAATCTCATGACAAAACTGATGGTCATATCCAGACTTGTAAGAAAAGAAGAGCTAGAGCAAGAGGCCACCAGGCATCTAGAGGTACAGAGTTTTGGCGATCTGAGGGAAGTAGCGTCGGGAGCCCCTCCCCGCCCACATGCCTACTCACCCCCGCCCCCTGTGCGTCTGCAGACCACCAGGTGAAACAGGGCAAAAAATTCATAGAAAACTTGCCTCCAGGTGTGCAACGGAAGAATTCTATCCAGGATGATAAAAGCCCCTCCTGATGGAAGAGAAAAAGTTGAAGACAAAGGGGCAAGAGTCACTGACATGAAGCAGATGTGGTCCCTTCACGCAGGGGCTGCGGAGAAGAGTAGCTGGTGAAGCACACCCGCCCAGGCCCTCTGTCTCCACCCCACGAATGGCAGTTAGGAAATTAAATCTGAAAGGGACTTCGAGACCTTCTGACACTGATCCATATGACTCAGTAAATGAGGTGTCAAACTGCTGTTCTCCCCTAAGCAGCCATTCCCCTTCTAAGCCCCCCCATCCAAAATTCCAGCATCACGATCATTCTGTGAAGCTCCCCTCCCTGTCCCCAGACACTACACTAGTTTACTGAGCCATAGGAGAGACCCCACACTCCAGTGCCGTGTTCAATCCCTTACCCACAGGAAAGTGCGCTGCGTGGGCTCTCCCATCCCCCGCCTCCTACTTTCGTACTGCCCAGAGTGGTTAACATGAACATCTGCAGCAAAAATCCTAGGAGAATGGACAGATCCCTCTCCCCAAGCTATCGGGTGATGACAACGGGGAAGAGGCCCACGCTGATCCTTGGGAGAGCAATTCCCAACAGCTCTGTCTACTCCAGACTCTTGTAATGCACAGCAGACAGAGGTAGCAAAATGGAAACAACCCTACAGATTCCCCCACCTCCTACCCAAAGGGAAAAGCACCAAAATTCAATGTCCTTTCTACTCTGTGGGGACCAAGGAGTATGAGAGAAGCAGACGGAGCAGCTCAGGTACCTGGCAGTGGCTATGGGCCTCATCCACCTGCCCCACTATCTGAGGGGCTCACAGGTCTCTTGCTGACTCCATACACACTCAGATCTCAATCCCTTTGCTCCACGTGAATTGTGGAAGGCTGGCTCTTCGGGGCACTGGAGATTGCTGCAGGGCTATCTGTCCTTTCCCCTCAACCACCACCCTTCCACACTCTTGCTGAGGGCTTCGTCATGGAGAGGGCACAGGGCAGCGCTACGTCCTCTCTAAGCGCTAAAATTTCCAGGCAGGGAATATGTTCCCACTTTCTCTTTTCCTCCAAAAACACAGAGTCCATTTGCAGGTTGAGGGATGGAATGGCACCGTGCAGGCAGTGGCTCTCCTGATCTCCTGTCCCTTGACGCTGCTGAGGTTTCTAAGGACCAAGCCTTTGGCTCACTGTGGGATGACAGCCAAGCACTGGGGCATCCCTGGCCCTCGTGGGAGCACTAGTCCCATGAGGTGCCTATGGTGCTGAAGTGATGTACCCTGCCAGTCACGTGTGTTCCAAAAGTCAGGCAGAGCTGACAGAGGAGAGAGGATGGTGGCTCTAAAAGCCAAAAGAACAGGACTGGAAATCCTCTGGGTGGAGGTTTTGGTGGCTTGAGGGGCGGCTTGAAAGCCAAGAAGGGACAGAATCTGCTGCCCTTCTTCTTGCTCAAGCTCCCTGCAAAATCATACAAGGAACACTTGGCCATATCCTCCTTGGCCCTCCCGAGGAGACTGCAGGAAAGATTAGTCGATGACAAAATGGACACACTGCCAACTGGACACAGTACTGGAGCCCTTCCAGGACTGCACGGACAGAGCCCATTTCCCTTCAGTGTCCTCAGAAAATGGGAAGTGTTTTGTTTGAGCAGGTAATCTGAGGACTGAAAGACAGTGCCTGAGTGAATGGCAGGGTCCCATAAGCATCAATAGTCAGACTCAAGCTTCACCCCAACCTCTCCCCACAACACTCCCAAAATGTAAAGAGAGCCCTTCCCAGGGCCGAGGCATCCGAGTGCCTCTAATGCTCAAGCTCCACAGACAAGAGCTCTTAGAGAGCACCTGCTCTGGCTGGGGAAGAAGGGTCAGTACTGCCTTTTCTTAAGTGACGAGCAGGGGTAAGAGCTGAGAGGCTGCAGTTCTGGGTCAGCCCTCCCTGCCCGCACCATCTGGCCCTGCCCCATCCTCAAACACATCGCTCTGAGCTCTTGGCAAATCGGAAGGAAGAGCTAGCACCCAGGAGACACGTGCGGAGGCTGCCAGGCATGCGGCCTTGCAGCGTATGTGAGGTCTCAGATTGGCTCAAAGAGGTATTCTTCACGGCGCACAAAGTTTCCTGCTCAGGACAAGTAAATGCCTGCTCACCAGAATCTCCCATTTTGGGTCAAACTCTGCCAAAATATTATTCAGTTTTCTAAGTCCCAGGCCAGGTGCCACAAGAAAGGTTCTACTAGGACCCATCCTCCCCGCCTGCCCAAAGTTAATCTCTCACTCCTTATCCCCCACTTCCCGGTGTCCCATGATTGGACCATCCCATATCCGATGGCACTTTATTTCCCAATTAAAAATAACTGAAAAAAAGCACAGATGACATATTGATACTATTATAATAATAGATACCACATTCACACTGGTTTCCAGAATCTGCAGCAAGAATGACCAGGGTGTGTCTTCTCCAAGACCGAGCCCCATGCTGTCAGCCTCACAAACTCTCCCACCGCCACACCCTCCAGGAGCTGTTGGAGTCACAGTGCCACAACTCGGGACAGGTGTCATTGCAAGCCCCCAGTAACCATGACCTCCCCTTCTAATCAATGCTGCTGAGCAGGCTTCCTTATGAGGAGCTGGGTACCAGCCCACAGCCGCGTGGGGAGGATCCACAGCATTTCCATCTGTCCGCCAGCCCCGCCCCGTTAAGCACGTCTGCCACGTAGTTCCAGTCAGTGTTCCTCCCAGGGGCAAGAGGCGTGTGGATCCCGGTTCTCTGGGGCTATCAGATCTTGTAGCTCCACACAACCCTCAGCTCACATGTACTTTCTGCAAGTGGATTATTTGCTTTATGTGACAAACTTTTCATATGTACACATTTCCATCAGAAAGACTTAAAGCAACTCTGAACGAGCGTATCAAAGCAAGGATGAGGCAGGAGGGGGCATCAAGGCATGAGCTAGTATCCCAGCCCACCTGGGAAGGGGGCACTGCTCAAAACATCTCTAAGCACAGGTACAAAAATAGAGCAAACTATGACTTCATATAGATATAGAGATATAGAGCTAAGATTGATAGATAGACTTTATATAGGTTTCCTTTACATTTACACGTGTGTGCAGCGGGCGCGGGCCCTGCGCACCTTGCCCGGCTTGAAGCTCTTGCCCCACCCCCACCCCCCAGGTGCACCAAGGGTCCAGTCGCCAGCGCTGCATCCGACCCCTAAGCCCCAATAAGTTCCCTCTCTCCTTAAAATAGAGCAAATTATATATATTTATATAATTTTATATACAATCGCCATAAAAAATACACTTAAGATGGTGTATTACTAATTTTGACCCTCCTACCAAAACAGAAGTTGTCTAGCAAAGAAGGAGCCAACCAAAAAGAGGGTCTCCTGGGCCTGGTGACGCTAGTCAGGCAAATCAGTGTGTCTGTATAAATCCCTCACACACACCCCACACGCCACACAATCACACACCACACACACATACCATGCGCCACACACACAACATATACCACATACCATGCACATGCACACACAATCACACCACACACACAGAATACACCACACACACCACACACACACGTATCACACACACCACACACACCATGCACACACACATATCACACACACACCACACACACAACATATACCACATACCATGTATATGCACACAATCACACACATCATATACCACACACCATGCACACTGTACACACAGTCACACACACACCACACACACAACATATACCACATACCATGCACATGCACACACAATCACACATACATCATGCACCACACACACTATACAATCACACTCCACACCTACCACACGATCAGACCACACACACATCATGCACCACACACACTATGCACCCGCAGTAACACACCAAACATACACATCTGTGCCATACACACACCCTACACACCATGCACACACACCACACACACATCACATACCGCACACACAATCACACACCACACACACACATCACATATACCATGCACACACCATGTACACACACACCACACACACATACCACATACATCACAAACACACAGACACCCATACAGATGCCAAACACACCATATACCATATGTACCACTCCCACACACCACATGCATACCACATGCATACCTCATACAACACACACACACTGCAGAAACACACCACAATACACATGTACACCACAGACACACACACACATACATCACTTCCTGGACCTGGAAAAGGAACTGCAGACTAGACGCTGGCTGTGGGCAGAGATCCGGGAGACAGCCTGGTCCCTGCAGGACAGCAGGACAATCCCATTTCTCTGACGCGGCCAGGACCCCGTGGACCCAGGACAGACCTCTCCTTGTTCGCAGGAGGCAACGCAGACACTCACTGATAGAGCAATTGATGATCTCCCTTCTGAGAATCGCAAGACGACCACAAGGAGGTTTGCATCCCTCCCCCAGAAATGAGGTCTCATAGATCCTGAAGCCACAAGGTGGCAAAGGTCCCTGAGCCCTCATCCCTGGTGTGAGGGGGCTGGGCATCCGCCCTTCCACCTACTTACGTGAACACCCCACGCATCGCCCAAAAGCATGCTCGCGGCGTGTCTAAGGCTGAAAATGCAAATCCCCGACCCCAGCCCAACCCTGATGCCCTCCCTGATTCCCTCCCCCGCCCCAATCACCTCCCTGTCATGGACCATGCACATGTTCAAGATCCCTAGAGCCATAAAGAAGTGGGGGCTGAAGGAAAGTGAACCTAATTGGTGTGTATAGGGGGTGTAAGGGAGCATTCATCCCAGTTCCCAAAATAAATCTGGGAAATCCAGTGCCTGGGCGAGATGGGATTAGTGGAGAACATTTCTTCAAGATACAAAAGAAAATGGGCCCAGACAGCGATTTGTGTCCCCACCCAGTGTGGTGGGAAAGGTGGACAGCGTAGAGACCAGGGACGGGAGCTGCAGATTTGTCCCACTTTACTGGAACTCTCCAGTCTAGCTCTCCCAGGCAGCGGTCAAAGCTGACGGTGATGTCACCAGCTCCCTTCAAAAACCCTAAGTCCTACTACTGACCCACCGCAGAAGAGAACACCCACGATTTCAGTGACTGAAGTATTTAGCAACAGTGATTCCCTGATTCTTCCTCCTCTAAGGTGCAGTCAGCCATTAATAACCTTTGCACTAATGCGTAATTTTTCCTTCTGCTACACAGAAACCTTTGGGGTGTGAGGGTGTCTTTGGACCTGATTCAATCTATTGAGAGTTTTTCCATCAGCTTAAAATGAGGTCATGAAAAAACTTCTACCCTCTTAGCAACCCAACACACAAGATATTTGGTGAGGATAACATATTTGCTCCTGAAAGACTGTTTTGAAAGTATAGACAGGGGCCCAGAAATAAGGCTCCGGGCCAGTGTAGATTCACTGGCAGTCAAAGGGAGGGGTGGTAACGGATACCCCAACCCAAGTGTCATGTTGGTAAGAGTGCTAAAGTCCAAACTGGGCTTTGATCCTTGGTTTATTGACTTCTTCTAAAGAAGAGATTTTTAATTCTGCCTCTTGATCCAAAAAGCAGCAGAGTTGGAGACATTAAGGAGTACAGAAGAATGGGTGGTCTCTGATCTCAGGGCAAAACTTTCACCTTCCTACCTCAGCCACAGACTGGTGAATTCGACCTATCAAAAGCAGAGAAAGTAAGGCAAATCCTCTAGGTATGAAGCCACTGCGTAGCTTCGGGGCCCGAAAGGAGCCTGTATACTGCAAGCAGAAAGGGTGAGAGAAGAAGGTCGGGTCCCAGCCCCTCCTCTCCATCCCGATCACCAATGTCTTGCAAACATTTTCAGACCACGGAAGAGGAGAGGGGCCACCTGCCACTTCTGCTGAAGAAAACACACGAAGCTCTCAGGAAGGAGCCTGAAAGGATGAGCAGCTCAAGAAAAGTCTCCCAGCCTTGGGCCTGAGGAGCCCCCAAAAACAGACAAAGTGGAAACATGTTACAAGGATGTCCATGTTTGGTTTGGGCACTTAGTGTTTGAGGCTGATTCAAGAAGAAGCAAAGAATTCTGGCTAAGAAGCAAGACCTCTTCCAAGACCCAGTCTAGTCTGAGCCACATGCCAGGCCCCCACCCCACAGTCTGTTCTCAACTAGAGGCCCCCTCCCACACACATCCCCCACATGCCCTGCAGGGCCACCATGCCCCAGCCAGCCCCACCAGGCAATCACCCTTCAGGGTAACTAAGCTATCACATGCCCCAAAGAGAGTGGTGAGGCTTGATGTTCTCTGGCATGGTCTCACCATCCTACTCCAGGTCCCCACTCCTAATCCACACCTGACCAACCGTACGCCCCTTCCGGCCTCACAGACACCTGGCAAAGCACACAGGCCTCCCTTCCACACTCTCACTCTCTAACTCCCCTTCCCAAAACCCCCTGCCCCACCCATTACCCCATTCGATCTAAACCTGGCCATTAAGACACCTCCTGAGCTCCCTCCCCAAAGCAACGAACGGGGCACACAGGGCTGCCGGCGCCCACTGTGCCAGAGCCTGCTCTCGCTGTGCTGGGAGGGGATCCAAAGGCAGGGCTGGGCAGAGAAGCCCCGTGGGAACGTGCACAGTTCCCACAGAGAGCCGCCGGGGCTGTACTCACGGGGGGCCTCCTGTGTTCCCGCCCGTCTTGACCTTCTCACCCATTCCTACTGCTTCCCAATAATCCCTGCAGTGCCCCCACCAAGAAGCTCCTTTACATGCAAGCAAAGCAAGCCCAAGATTAACCATTAGCTTTTCTTTTCCTAGGTTTCTCTACATATTAATAAAATGTACTTTATGTACAATTCTTCCCCCAGCCCACCCCTGAACCCACAAAAGGATTTTGCTAACAAAATTAGAAGGAACAGATTCCAGCCACATAGTCTTCAGCCCTGGATGCAGATCCGGGAAAGGCAAAGACGTCCCAAGGCTCCCTGAAATCTGTTCTCCTCTGAAGCTACTGTTTCACCAACCTTGCCCTCCCCCCCACCAAAGAAAAAAGTCAGAAAATTCAACATCTGAACCTTACCCAGTCTCCTCTGCATGAAGAGGACAGAGGAATAAACAACTGAAACCAGTCCAACCCCGAATATTTTAGATCACAAATCAAAAATAAAAACAGAGGGCATGGAAAAAGATCAATAAGTATTCAGCCCAATCCACCCCTCTCGAGCCTTCCCTGAGAGCATGGTCAGAGACAGGCCCCTCCAAGGGGATGCAGACCCCGTCAGCCCACTAGGAAGAAGTCATCCTTCCTGTTGAGAAAGTAGAACCTCAAAAGGCCTCTCCTGCCCCCAGTCCCTTGAGGAAAGCTGCCAACAGGCACAGCCACCACCAGACGCCGGCCCAGGCCGCACGGCAGCCCCACACGGGACCCCACTTAGCCACAGAGCCCTGGCTCCAACCAGCAAATCAGGAAACAGGGTTCGCCTTCTCCCCCTGTGGCTCATCTTCTCTCCCTACACGTGTGCAGTCGTTCAGGCCCCTGGAGACCATTTTACCTGCTTCCTGGTCTGTGGGTCTCCTAACCCTGAAACAGCCAGTTTCCAGCCATGGCGCAGACAGAAGAGGAAGCGCAAGTCTGAGACACAGGAAAAGGTTTTCATCTGAGTCACTTCTACCACAAGACCACCTGATCATGGAAAGGGATGTCTGGAAGACTTGGGATCTCCCACAGAGTGGAGCACCAAAGTCCTAAGAAGCTGGACAGTGGTCACTGCTATTGTTCAAGGGCAGAATACAAAGAACATTGGTCCCTAGAAATGGCTACATGCCCCTCATGCACACGTTCATGACCACACTATCACACATGTGCTCATACCCAGCACCCACGCGTGTGCCTGCAACATCGCTACCGCCATCCCATGGAGGGAGGGACTTGCGTTCTGCCGATTTCCACCAGGAGGATGGAAATGGCTTCAGGGGTGCAGGAAGGCTGTTGGCCTCCAAGGATGCTGTCACAGAAGGAAGCTTTCTTGGGAGAAGAATGAGTCCTAGGCCACTGAGAGATAGCTAGACCTGGTGTCCTTCCCCTGGCCTGGGGGACACCACAGGGCAGCTGCCACCCAATGTCAACAAAAAGCACAGCTCCCACCATGTGGTCTGACGCGCTGAGGTAAGGGGCACTGCCGGGGAGGCGGAGAAGGAGGGAGTCAGCACCTCTATTAGTACTGGGGTCCCTGGAACCCAGTGTCCGAGCATCTCAGTGCACAAAGTTTGGCTCTGGGCCCTGTGACACCCTAAAAGAGCAAAGCCTCCCACCCCTTCTCCTCCTTTCTAACCTCAGGCCTGGAATTCCAGGACAGTGCTCAAAGAAGTTGGCTGAATTCATCCCAAAATCCGACAGCCTGACATCCCATGCTCCCAGTCCATCCCAGGACCTGGGCCAACCACCCTGAGCTCCGCCCTGGTGGAGAACTCAATGCCACCAGGGCACAGACTGGTGATGGGTCCCCATCCCACTCTGGTATTCCAGGTAAGCCTGCTCCCAGCACCCCCTAGGACAGTGCTGGAGCGAGCAGCAAGTGGAGGCACAGGGGCAGAAAGAATAGTCACCAACATCACCTCTTCCACTCTGCCAGATCTGCTGCCCAGGAGGCAAGCGGATCCTCACACCCCAGAGAAGTGCGTCAGCCGGAAGGCCCGGGGTCTCCCCCGAGGGTGCATGGCCCAGTGCCACAGGGGCATAAACTCCCCATGTACCTCTCACCACGACACCTTCAGACGCATTCAGAAGTGAACTGTGGTGGTGTGACTCACGGTGGACCTCAGGTCAGAGCTGGTCCCCAGCTCACCAGGTGAGAGGAAGGAAGCACCAGGGCCTGTCTGGCAGAGAAATCCACCCCCGATGGAGGCGATGTGGAAAGACCAGCTTCACAGCCCTCCGAGGACCCACCTTGCCCTGGGCATTGGGCCGAGCCTCTGGCAGCGGCAGTGAGACCCGCAGAAGCCTTCTAGCGCTCTGACACGGCTAAGGTCCAAGCAGGTAACTGGGGTGGGGGGATGCCCCCACACCCACCAAGACAGCAGCACCAAGGAGACACTTCCGGGAGCCTGGCAGCTACCTTTACTCTGGTCCAAGCCAAAAGTGGGGGCCCCTGCACAAAGAGACGGGGGAGATGGCAGATCCACCCTCTGCCCCACCCTTAGGGCCTTCTGCCCAGTTCCTGGGCAGCACCATTATCTTACTGGAAGAGAGAAATGCATCTCAGGAGGAAGATGGCCTCACAGAAGCTTCTGGATGCTAATAGTTTGAACTAGGACAGGACTTTGGCAGAGTAAATGGCAGTGCCCGGACCCCACTCACCACCCTTCCGCCTGCATTCGTGTGCCTCAGCCAGCTCCACGCAACGGAGCTGGGAAAGAGAGTGGGGACCCAGAGTGCCCCAGAACACAGAAACCTGAGGCTCCCTAGCTCTATCTGATCCCGTCCTGCTGGGGCTGGGGTCTGCGGGGTGGAGAAGCCCAGGCAGAGAAGAGAGGCAGGCAGCACGAGGCGAGCACAGGAAGGAGCCGCAGGCGGCTCTCAAGTGGCAATTAATCAATGTGGGGAATTAGCTCCCACAAAAGGAAAGGAGGATCCGAGCAGCCGCCGTGGAGCCGTGCTCCAGACAGTGCCAAGCCAGAGACGGTATAAATAGAGCCCAGCAGCCTGGCGCTCAGCACGGGCGGCTCCAGAGTGGGAGAAGCTTTGGCCGTGGGGCCCCTGGCCTGGCTGGACCAAAGGGGCTGAAGGATGAGCTCAAGTCTGTGCACCAGGGGTCGCCTCTGGCCCCATGGCTAGGCAGCTGCTACTTCTGTAGCATGAGCCCAGTTGGAAGGAAGAAAGATGCCAGTCAGGGTGCCTGGCCGCCCTTTCTTCATCCAGGAGCCAAGAAATGAAGGCTTGTGTTACTTCTGTAGTAACTCATTGCTGAAGCCCCAAAGCTGGCAGCCAGTAATCACGGCAAGGCCCCACTTCTGTTCTGGCTGGGAGAAGGTAGGAGACAAATGGTGCATTCAGCGGAGAAGCATGAGTCCTGCTCCAGGAGGAAGAATCCCCCGAGACAGATGCCAGGCACCCAGCCGGCTCCAGACATCTTTGCTCACAAACCCTGGCTGGCCACTGCCCTCCTCCTCCTGCCTGCATTGACCACAGAAAGCAACAGCACTTTGCTTCAATGTACATATATATACACATAGAGAAGCCCACATACTACATACATATGCATTTGTATCTATATCTATATATACGTGGCGTCTGGAAGATGGGAGGGAAGTCCAGCCCTCTTCCAGGACTTGGAAAACCGAGACAGAAGCAGAGAGCAGGAAAACCATTGCTTTCCTCTTCTTCACTTCCAAAGACATTAGAAGAAGTGAGAAAAAAAATCGATCTAGTGAAGCAGGGGGAGGAAGGGAGGAGACAAATGTCTCCCTGTCCCCAATTCACTTCCTGACATTGACCCACAGGTGGAAGGTCTGCCCCAGCCCTCCATCCTGGAGGCGCGGCCAGCCTGGATCTGGAGGGAGACCCCCACTCCAGCAGGAGTAAGGGCACGTGGAACAGAGGTCTGGGCCACCCCCTAGTGGGCAGAGGAGGATACGTCCCCTTGCAACTTCCCTCCCTGCCCCCTGAGCCCATCACCTCGCCCTGGGGACACTTAGAGTGGGGCCAAGTCACAGTAGAGTGGCATGGCCAGGGTCGTCATGGTCCACGCTGTTGAGAATTGCTGTCTGGTCTTCCGGAAGCTGGCGGTGACACAAGTCTGAGAGCCGGGCAAAGGGGTCGGGACGAGAATGTCTCTTCTTCTTTCGGAGGCAGACAGCTTCATCGGGCCACAGAACCTGAGAGCTAGGAAGCTGCTGAGCCTGGGAGGCAGAACCGTCTAGGGAGACGGGCACAAGTATGCAAAGAAAAGAGAAGAAGTGGGTGAAAAGGAAGCATGCAGCCTTACACACTCACCTCTTCCATCTGCCAGGGACACATTCTGGGTTTCCAACATTGAAACAAAGGAACCACCTGAGTGTAGGGAGGCAGGACCACATTGCTGCAGAGAAACCACCTTCTTCATCGCTAAGGCAACACACCACCCAGCCCTGCTTGCCTCATGAGGATGAGAGTCAAAGTTGGATGAGGGCCGGGCATGGTGGCTCATGCCTGTAATCCTAGCAATCTGGGAGGCCGAGGTGGGCGGATCGCTCAAGGTCAGGAGTTCAAAACCAGCCTGAGCAAGAGTGAGACCCCGTCTCTACTAAAAACAGAAAGAAATTAACTGGCCAACTAAAAATATATAGAAAAAATTAGCCGGGCATGGTGGCACATGCCTGTAGTCCCAGCTACTCGGGAGGCTGAGGCAGGAGGATCACTTGAGCCCAGGAGTTTGAGGTTGCTGTGAGCTAGGCTGACGCCACGGCACTCGAGTCCAGGCAACAGAGTGAGACTCTGTCTCAAAAAATAAAAAAAAATTTGGATGGATATGACTTTTCTTTCTGTCAATTCATAGATCTAGTTAATCAATCTACACATATTTCTTTTTAGTGCCTCCCAGGTATCAGGCATCATCCCAGGTACTGGGGATCAGAGATTCTAAGAACAGGTCAGGACTCAATACATTTTTCTCACCTACCCCAAGTGAAGACAGACTTCGCTCAAGATTTTAATCATATGCAACAGTCAGACCTGGATGCTCCCTAGACTGCCAGGGCCACTCCTCTGCTTCATGGCCTTTCTGGAGATGCAGCTAGAAAGTCTTTACTTTCTAGAAGATTATAGTTTAGTGTGGGGGTGGGGAGGAAGACACAAACTGTCAAGACGTAAAAAATACAGAAGGAAAATCTGCAGATACTGAAAGTGCTACAAAGAAAGATAAGGTGTGATAGCAAACAACTGAAGTACTACTGCTCCCTGAAGGGTTAACACGTGAGTTGAGTCTTGACTTAAGAGCCTTCCACCGATCTGAAGGAAAATTATTCCCAACAGAAGGAACGGCACGTGCGAAAGCCCTGAGATAAGAGCAAACGTGGCGTGTTCCCGAGATGGAAGGCAGCTCATCGCAGCCAGAGCAGGATGAGGCTGGAAAGCCGGATGGGGTGTCACAGGAGTTTGAAATCTGTTCTGGTTGCAATGGGCACTTCTGGGAGGTTTTATCAGAAGTGGAGGGGGGGCCACGCATGCTCACAACTGAGCGAGGCTGCTGTTACGGGTTCTAGAGTTTGCTCTGATGGCTGTGTGTGGAATACACTGTACAGGGTGCAAGGACAGGGCAGCGGGGCCCCTGCGAGGTGCTGCGGCAGCCAGGTGGGAGAGGAGAGTGGCTCAGAGTGCAGGGGGAGCTGTGGGAACAGCAGAAAGGGCCCAGATTCGGGCTACGTTGGAGCTGCTGACTCAGCAGACCTTACCGAGTAGACTGGATGGAAGTCGTGAAGGCAAGAGCTGAGGAGAAGCAGGTTCGGGGAGGATAATCGATAACTCTATTTTAGACATCTTAAAGGCTGATAAAACGCCCAGTGCATGTGCAGCGGGCAACTGGAAATACGAGACTTGACCTCATGGAAGAGATCTGGGCTAAAGACAGACATTTGAGAGTTGTCAACATAGAACAGGTAACAGGACCGCTGCCATTAGAACAAGAGAGAATATAGGCATCTGATGAGACTTTTTGCAATAAATAAATATATAAATTATATATGTATACACACATATATATGTGTGTGTGTGGGTCTTAAACTGAAATGGGCTTAAATGGGTTGAAAATTTAGCTTTGGACTCCAATTTGTCACTCAAGCCCTAAAAAACCCATATCCTTTTTCTCTGCCTCAGTATTCCCATCTGTAAATGGATAGGCTACTAGGACCACCCAAAAGCTAAGTGATCAATAAGTCATCACCACCTTCCAAAGATTCAAGGGGCTCCACTTCTGTATAACCCTATCAGTAAAGAGAGTTTCTCTCCAGTAGTTATCAAAGACCTGCAAAGACACTGTCCCACATTCTTCCTTGACAGCCTGCCACAACATTCCCAAAACCACTGGTGAAAAGAGAGTCTCTGATAAATAGCAAGAAATTTTCTAAAGTCTAAAAGAGGGCTAGATTATTTTTGCACTAGCTCAGAAGCTACCTGTCCCTGCTGGATAAACATCAGGCCTATCACAGTAGCAGTGCCCTTTCCACGGGACACAGCGGCTTCACTCTCTCACACTGAGACAAGCGTGGCCAACATGCAGAGGCTGGGCCCGTGCCACCACGAACCCTGAGCACTGGGCAGGGCTTCACCATGCCCCTGTTCAATTAGAAGGCCTGAAATCATGGAGGAGAAATTTTTAAGGAACTGGAAATATTTGAAGGTGTACTACACCCAGTGAAAAAAACACATATATATTATGTTGTTTAAAAACACATTAAAACAATATGATACATTTTCTAAAGCTGCATGCACAGAAGAGGTTCTGAAGGCACGTGGTTCCCTAGGTGGGTGGAAACAACTTGGGAGGGCGATCAGAGATTTTAGCCTTATCTTTCTTGTTTTTTACATGAAAGTTGCATGTGTGTATTACTTGAAAATTGGTGTCAAAAAAGAAATAAAGAACAAGAGAAGCTGGGGGATTCAACTCTAGAGAAAACCCAAGGCTGGGCCTGAGCCCAGCACTTCTCATGTGGCAAGGCACGGTGGAAAGAGGAACAGGCTTCCCACCATTTACCGGATCGTTTCTTTGACTTCGAAGAGCCCTTGGATGACTTTTTGGGCTTCTTTATCCGTTGGTATTTCAGAGCCTCCAGCCTCTCAGGTGCAGCAGCATTCCCGGGTGCAGGTGGAAGTGTTCTGGAAGGGACAATTAGAGAGGACAGGTCAGCTCCCAGATGAGGGAGCTTTTGAAGAGGGGCTGGAAGAAAGGCAGATGGCTGACCCACAGGAGGACAGGGTCCGGTTCCACGGAGCCCAAGGTGTCCACGATGGCTGGGTCCTGGAAGAAAGAAAACCCTGTAGAAAACTCCAGCAGCATGAACTACCTCAGATGGAACCAAACCCACAAAGCAACCAGAAGACCCTAGGAAAGGGAGAGAGAGACTTTAATAATAAGCCCTGTCCCTCGTAACTCGAGCTGGGATGCGTCAGTGGCAGAGAAGAAGCAGGTTCAATGTCTGAAGTTGCTAGAAATCATCACGATCAAGACCTTTGAATGAAAAGTAAAAGGGCAAATTAGAGCAGGAGGCGAGCAACACCCCTCCCCACCAACTGTCCCCCATCTGCAGGGACGGGAAGGGCTGAATGAGAAAGCCAGCACCTGGTGGGACGCACAACACAAAACCTGGCTTCACCAGGCTCATCCCCTTCAGCTGCAAGTTTCAGGCAGAACCTCAGCAGCTGATGGCACCAAATACTTGTCATTTACCACAGTTTCAGCTGGGGTGTTCCTTGACCTGCAGGCGAGGCTCAGACCTTCCAGCCATGTAAGAGAACAGAAGAGGGTGGCAGGAGATTACAACAGAGCACCTGGTCTGGCAGCCTCACAGAGCCCTTGCCGCCTGTGACAAGTGTCGTGGATCTCTGCATTTTAAGATCCCACTGAGAAACGGAGGTGGTTGGGAGAGGAGAACACGTATCAAGTCTCTCTTTCTCCACTGTGATTGTGAAATGGATTTTGTCATTTGCATGGTGGGTCGCCTACATGGTGAGGACGTGGTCACCAATTCACCTGGAGCCCTGCAGCAGCCCAGGTAGCAAAGGGGCCAAAGAGGACTGGGGAGAGGGTTGTCTGCAACACTCTGTGTACTGGAGAGAATTTCTCAAGAGTCATAAAGGAAGAAAACCTAGAAAACGCATTATCAATGCCATTTCTTCTCAAAGTTAGCCCAGCTGGGTGCCTGGGGAACAAAGGGGGAAAGAGAGAGACGGGTCACTCTGTCTCCCAACGTGCTGGTATTCGCGTGTGATCAGGGAAGCAGGGACGCTCTAGGGCCATGACGTATGGATGTGACTCACACTCTTCCTCACCTCAACCTTCATATCTCCCTCCCCCATCTCCAGTGCAATTGGTTTTGGTAAATCCTCATTAAAAGAAGTAGGACGGCCAACACTGTGAGGGCAAAAGAGGTCCCCAGAGGTCTGCAGGCAGGCTGTCTGAGGTGAAAAAAAATGTTAGAGGGACGGGAAAACTGCAGCCCACCTCCCCAACATAAGATATCTTTGCAGGGGGAGGGAAGCGGAAATTTACAGGCTAATTGTAGATAAGCCTCTCTCATCTCCGGGGACTGCTGCATTACTTGGCAATGAAGTGACCTCCATCTTCTTTGAGGGATGTCATCATTCTATAGTTCTTTAGTCCATAAAGTATCAAGAAACTCCCTCAAAGTTCAGGCCAGAGACAGTGTCTCATTTCCCACAGCCCCTGACGGCAGAGCGAAGCCGCTCACACAGGCGTGCACCCCCATGGAAAAGTAGTCCGGCTCGCCGTCAGAAGTCTCCCCCAAAGACCCAACACGGCAATGCCACATTCCTTCCCCTTTTACAAACCCTGCCGGCTACCCACAGAGACCCTGCACCACCGGCAGCAGCTGGCAGGAGGGAACGGTGAAGGCAGACAAAGGGTGAGAGGCCTAGGGCAGGAGGGAGTGCGCCTTCCCAATGCTGGTGGAGTGTCTTCACCCCCTCCTTGACTAAGGCTTCTTCATGCTGCCTAAAAGGAAAATCAAAGACATGAACCCACCCACTCTGTTGACCTCTGTCTTCTGGTCTGGCCAGCCTCTTCAGAAAGACTGCACAAGGTGAGCAACGCATGGCCGGGGCGGGCACGTGGCGAGCACGACGCGTGCCTCCAACCGCACCCCGGCCTACTGGGGCACGAGCGACACTGGGACAGGGGACCCCCTGTGGAGTCTTTAAGCCAGGTGAAGCTGCCAGAGTGACGTGGTTGTTAGAATCAACATCTTGCCACTATTTCACTCTTGTCATCTAGCACTGATTTACCACTTACCATGTCAGGCACTGTCCTGTGTTCTGTATGAGAACTGCCTTTAATCTTTGCAGCAACCCTAAAAGGTAACTACTACATTGAGCCCCATTTTCAGATGAAGAAACTGAAGTCTAGAGAGGTTAAGCAACTTGTCCAGTAATCCAGTTATCATGCGAGAGAACCAAGCCTCTTGGCTAAACTGGTCTTCAAACTTCTTCCCAATAAACATAGCTATAGAAGCTGAATAGAAGAAAAACACTGCATCCACACCACACCTGAGAAATAAATCTGCCCTGCAGTGCACTAGCAGGTAGTCACTCATGTTCTCTGCTTCAGTGGCAGAGCCAGGGTAAGACCGGCCAGGAGCAGGGAAAATCTGGCAGAAATTACATCTTCAGACAAAAATTCCCAAACAGTAATGACCCATTGAGAAGGAGAAGCCAATTTCCCTTGAGAAACAGCCAAGCTACAGTCCTTCCAGGACACCTGCTGCCCACCTGTTTCAACTTTTGGCTCAGTGCTCCAACACAGCCACAGCACAGAAAAGGCGTCCTGGACACACCAAGACACTCACCCAAGGCAGAAGGAAAAAATAAAAGCAAGTGTCTGGCAGGACGGGCATGAAATGTGATCCAACAAACTTTATAACAGCATGTAAAGGCTTCTTGGAATCAAACGGCCTCCCCTTACTAGAAAGGCTGCCCGTGTCCACTGTCCATGTCCACCCAGGGCCCTTCCAGTAATGCAGCTTTTGTTCCTGATGCCACAATGGGAAGCTTGAGTTAAGCAACTCCATCCTATCCCTAGAACCAAGCTGTTGCATAAACCTGATTTTGACCTGTAGGTTACTCTCATACAACAGAATTCAACCCTGGGCTTTCCAAGAAGTTGAGGTCACAGTTCTCTTTCCAGTTGGCCAAAATTCTTCCTAAACATACAGGAATGTACAAACTCTGCGGCTTTCCTTCTCCCAGGAAGTCAGGGCATTACTGAAAGAGGAAGGCCTCAAAACCTAGGCCCGGTGGTGTTTCTTGCAGTTCAGAACTATAAAAAATTGCCTGGAATTTAGTTTACTGCTCCCTTTTTTTTCAAAAAATCCATACAAAACCCAAATCATGCCCAAATCATGCCCAAGTGGTCTTAATTGCCTCGCTCTCTGCTTACCCAGAGGAGCTGAGGAAAGATGCAGTAGGTTCAGGCAAACCTCAAGACAGGAAGGTAAAACCCATCTGGACATTTCCTGCCCTTCATGCCTGGGGAGCTGACCATTAACGCCCAGTTTCATCCTCCCTCGGTCAGCAGGGTCAAGCAGTGGCTTAGACAGCATTTTCCTCCTCTTCTAACTGCCCGAGAGCAAATTCCACTTGCCTGATTATGCATTTTGCAGACGGGAGGCAGAGGAAGTCCACTCGTGTACAAGCCCCAGCCAGGGAAAAGGTGGATCCATCCTCCACGTCCACGTGGAGAGCCAGGGGTCTGCAGGTCTGCGCCCACCCAGCCTAACTGCAAGGTGGGACCTTACCAGTAGGGTCAGCGCTCAGGCCCGGTGCTCTGCCTGGGAACTCAGCAGGGGCTTGTTTCCAAAGTGGGGCTCCTTCCTACGGCTCCCCTAGCCACACCCACGCTCCCGGACCGAGGCCTCGCCGAGGTCACTGCAGGCCTTAACAGGGAGGGGATTAGGAGGAGATGTGGGGACAGGGCACTGCTAGCACCACACGGGGGGGGGGGGGGGGGGGGGGCTAAGGATTGGCTCGGCCGCCTCGCAGTCCACAAACGGGACAGGCCAACTCCCCGCATTGAGATAGGAGTTAGGAAGAGGAGAAAAACGGAGAGAGAAAAGCGGAGAGGCAGGGAAACAACTACAGGCGTGGGCAGAAGGAACAGAAGAGAAACTGAAGGGAAAAGAAACAGCGAGAACGCACGTAGACAAGAGGTATCACAACTTCTCCAAGCAAGACCAAGGGGGACACATGCAAGGCGCAGCATGGAGACAGCGTCTACGGAGGAGCCTGCGGCGCCCACGGCCCAGCAGCCACTGCAGCCCGGGCAGCTCTCAGCAAGCGGCAGAGCGAGGGCTCCTGCTGCTGGCACCAGGAAGGGCTGACCTGAAGGAGGCAGGAGGATTTCCTTCTCCTAGGCTGGGTGCGGCCAGGCCCAGGAGAGGAACAACGGTCCATCATCGCTGCCCCTGGTTTCTGGGTTTGCCACAGCAGGGACAGGCTAGCTGGGCTCTCTCGGGTCTGGCCCAGTGGGGGCCCTGGGGAGAGAGGGGGCCAACAGAGTTGGTTGAGGGAGAGAGGAAGTAACAAAAGAGAATGGAGTCCAGGAAGCTTCTAGAAGCTGGGGCAGTGCTGGTCTAGAGCACTTACACCTCCAGGGCACAGGGAGGGAGAATGGGAGAGCTGGAGGGCGCCCCGGAACAGGTGAGCTCATGAAAGCTCGCCCCCTCCCGTGGCTGTGGCATGTGGCTCCTGGCAGCCTCCCCTCAATTCCGGGACCTCTGGGCTGCTGACAATTTCATAGCTGCAGATCATAAAGACAAGCCAAGGCAGTCCTCTTTATGGGAGGCCACTCCTATGATTGCATGAGATTTACAGTCCTGCATAGGGGAATCAGCCTCCCTGGACATCTCTAGGTAGAAGGGATGTAGCTACTTTTTGCTTGGGAAAGCCAAGAGCTCCAGGCAGGAGGCTCACTCTCTGCCCCCCAGGTGCCCACTGCCTGCATGGGCACATTCCCAGGGGCAGGGGCAATGGAGGCTGCAGCAAAAACAAGCACCTTCTAGGTTACTGTGAGACAGAGTGAGCCTCAGGTGGCCCTAACCCTCTTTAAGAGACTTGACAGTCCCTAAAGTGCCCCATGCTTCTTTAGCTTCCACCTGGAAGGCTGCTAGAGGAGGGTCAGCCCTGGTGGGGCAGAGGGAGGGACGCAGTGCTGATCCCCAGGGGTTTTCTCCTCTTGCCAGAGCAACATCCTTCTGCCCCGGGGACGCCGGCCCTCTCCCCCTGGGGAGGTCCTCCTGAAATCCCTTCCCTACAGCATGACCCAAGGAAGTCAGCACGGCTACTACAGGGATCTTAAAAGCAATTTGGACCCAAGGGTGAGGTCACATTTCAGTCCTGAGACAACTAAGAACAGGCTGTGAATGCAAGGCACACAGGGAAGTGGTAACACTTCCTGCTCTTGCCCTGGTAGGACTTCAGGTGACCTGACCCTGAGGAAGACCCGCTCTTGGGGGAAGACGTGGGCCACACGTCAATGCCGTGCTCCTGGAGAGGCCTCATGTCGTGAAGAGCCTAAGAAGGCAGTGAGGGAGAAGCCGCCCCAGAAGAGCTTTCGGGGGGTTGGGGAGGAAGGAGGGGGACACTATGCCTGAGACTGCTGGGAAAACAGGGCGGGGCTGTTCCCGGACACCAGTGGCCCCACAGTAGGGCCCAAGGGTGCAGGGATGCAAAGCCGATGTCTGGCACCTGAGTCCCTCGGGGTACATGCAGGGCCCTGGGCTTCTGGGGGAGGCCCTGGGTGTGTTGGCAGCAGGCTGGCGAGGTGTCTGAGTGAGGGGCCTACAGGGGATCTGGGGGCGCTGGACATGGGGGTGAGGGCCAGAAGCTGCAGCGAGGCGGGCGCCCGAGCGAGTGTGGCCCGGTGAGGCAGCCGGAGCGGCACGATGTGGGGAACCCAGAAGCCGTGAGGATCGAGGAGTGGCACTGCCACCCCACGGGGCGGTGAGGGGACATGGTTCGGATCCCCTGTCCAGGAAGCGATGGCCCTGCCGAAGCCCCGTCCGCCTGCCCGCCCCCGCCCGCCCAGCCGAGGAGCTCCCTTACCTATTGAGCTGAGGAGAGGCTTGTCTCGACAACACTGCCCAGATAGCTGAGATCAATCAGAAACAAAGCAGTTATCAACACCGGCTGGGGGCAACTGCCCACGCACACCCAGAGGGGAGCAGGGGGGGAGCACAGCGAGCACCGACAGGCGAGGCCAGAGAATGGGTGAGGGAGGAGAGGAGAGAGACGAGACCCAGACGCACGATGGGAGGAAGCAGATGAGCGGCTGCACAAGCACACACAGGGCTGCCACGACAGCGTCTGCACAGGCAGAGGCGGGCCTAGCTGGAGCTCTCCTGTGCCCGCCACCCGCGCCGCGCCCTTCTCCACCCCAGCAGCCCACGTGGGCCGAGGGTGGGAGGTGAGCTTGCACTTCCAGGTACCAGAGAGGGTGGGGGACGGGGGCAGGGGAGAGCGCGGGGCTCCCTCCTCGGCCACCCCCATCCTGCCTACCACCAGGCCAGCCTGCTCTGGAACTCTCTGCTCCCCTCCACAGGCGGCTACATCAAGAAGAGAGACCAAAGGACGGAGCCAGAGAGAGAAAGAGAGAGAGAGAGAGAAGAGGGAGGGGGAGGGCATCCAGGGGCACTACAGAGACGTGGCAGGCTCTTCTGAGCAAGTCGGGCCAACCCAGAGACGATGGCGAAGGAAGGAAGATGGGCAGAGAGAAAGACTGACTGGAGAGGACGGGGGAGGGCAGGGCAGAAAGACAAGAGAAGAGGAGGCACAGACAGGTGTCCAGGCTCTGGTACCTGGAATACCAGCTGCTACAGTTTAGAGAGTGCTCTCTCAGGCAGGCTGATCGCAGGAGCTTGTCTGTCTGTCTGTCTCTCTGCAGCTTCCTGCGAGGCACACAGGGGGATGGGGGTGTGGCTCCCGCACACGGTCACAAGGCCTGAGACTTTTCTCCAGGCCTCCAGGACGCACGGCTCCAGGAGAGGCCATGGAGGGGGCTGGAGTCCGGCACTCACTAATGCTGCCAAGGGGCAGAGTTTGGGAACAGGAGGCGCCTGGCCTGGTGGTCCTGGGAAGTCAGGTTCCAGGTATGTTCCTACTTAGCAAAGAGGAAGGGCCAGGAAGAAAAGGAGGCTGGACACACCACTGCCTAATGGCAGGATCACGGGGACGTGGAGAGCCCTCAATGCCAAGGGGGCTGGGCGTCCCCTCAGAAGCCACCTGCTCTGATACACCATGCCCCCCTTCCTTCGGTGAGCCACTCCCAGGAACGTGTGGGCCTCTGAGAGGGGGTGGCCTCTGGGCCGGGTGGAGAAGATCCCTCACACTGCTGGCAGAGTACCTGGGCAGGTAAGCCCCGCCACCCCGTGCCCACAGCCTGCCAATGCTGTGGCCGTGGCGGCCAGAACTCCTCTCCCAAGGGGATGCTGCAGCATGTCCGAACAAGCCCTGTCGTCGGGTAGATGGACGGGTGTGGGCGGGGCGGCATGTGGGGAGGGAGGCTGATCAGGTGCGGGTGGCAGGAGATGCTGCTCACACTCACCCTGAAGTAGGTAAAGTGGGTGGCGGGGGCTCCGGTCGGAGCAGTTCTTCCCCCATCCTTCGAGGGGAAGGCGTCTGTCCAAACACATCCAAGTTATCCCCAGGCACGGCAGGCGCGGGGCCTGGCGGAGGGGAAGGGTAACCTGTGGCCAGGGTGGTGAAGCCCATGGCCGGCCGGTAGCTGGGACTCCCACTGCGGCTGCTCTGGGAAGGGGAGCCCGTGGACGGCGTGGATTTGCGAGAGAAGCTGACCGCAGCTGGCGGCTGCAGGGTGATCTCCGACATCTCCGCCTGCTGCAGGAGGCCCGGGCGCGGCCGGGCACGGGCAGCGAGCTCGGGGGAGCCAGTGCGGGAGCTGAGGGGGCTTTGGGTCAGAGGTGAGAGCCGGGAGGGCTGTAGCACCACTTGATGTAAACTAGGCTCGGCGCGCCTGGCCTGCCGAGGACTGGGCCGGGGCCGGGGCTCATACCACCGGGTGTCCAGGCCAAATGTGCTGGGGCCACCCTGCCCCCCCGGCTCGGCCGGCTCGGGGTAAGGCAACACGGGTATGCCCATACCTTGGCTGGTATGTCTTAGCTGCCCTTGGCTCGCCAGAGGTTGCATAGGTCTGTCCTGCCACTTGGTGGCGGGGGGCACTGGGACAAGGCCCCTGCCGGGCGACTTGCCCGCCCAGCCCTTGGGTGCCTCCAGGGACAGGATGCCCGGGTAGGCCGCGGGCACCTGCAGGGAGCTGGGGGGCAGTCCTCGGGGGAGGCAGGGCTTGGGCTGCAGACTCTCAGCAACGTCACAGGGGTGCAGCTGGTGGGGGAACATCATGGCTGGGGCTTCCAGCCCCCCAAAGGGGAATTCTGGCCTGCCCCAGGGCTCAGGGGAGCGCCCTCCTGTAGGCGTCTGAGTCAAGGGCAGCGTGCTGTTGGAAGCATTCTCTCCGTTCTCCTCGGGGATGGTGGGGTGGCCGAAGGGCCCCTCGCTGTGCAGGGGCGGGGATGACAGGACAGAGCTTAGGGGGCTGCCCACTTCTGGCACGTAGAAGGGGGGTGGCTCGACCTCCCCAGGGCTGCTGCTGCTGAGGTACCCATAATACTGGCCGTGGTGGAAGGGCCGGGGGGCAGGGGGCCTGGCCTGGCCTGTGGCCTGGAGCCGACCCTCCAGGCCGCTGGGACCCTCCAGCCCACGGGGCTGGAACCGGGGGCTGTATGCTGGTGGTGGCAGGTACGACTCCTGGCTGGACGACAGAGGGGTCAGCTGGGACTTGAGGGCAGCCACAGATGTGGGCACCAGAGGGTCCTCATTCTCCTCGTCTGACTGGCGGAACTCTGGGTACATGTCCGTCTCTTCCGCAAAGGGGAAGCCCTCGATGTGCCTGCTCTTCATTGAGGGCTCCATCTCAGCAGGGTCCATCACAAAGCGGCCGTCGGGCCCCCTGCTGATGAGCTCGATGGGGGTGGTGGCCTCTGCCTCCGCCTCGGCCTTGGCCACGCTATACTTCTTGCTGCTGATGGCCCTCTTGGTCTTCTTGTACAACGACAGCTCCTTCTCCCGGGTGGGGCTCAGCATCCTCTTGGCTGCGGGCTGGCCCTGGTCGTCGGAGGACTCTGACGGGGCGCGGAGCGTCCGGATGCTCTCCGGGCTCACCTTGCCAGAGGACAAGCTGCAAGGAGCGAGAGCCAGGAGGCCGTGAGGCGAGGGGGCATGCTGGCCTGGGACTTCCCATCCTCCCAACAACCAACTGACTCCTAAGAAGGTGATGCTGGAGAAAACTGGCT
Source organism: Cheirogaleus medius (assembly GCA_008086735.1). NCBI lineage: Eukaryota > Metazoa > Chordata > Mammalia > Primates > Cheirogaleidae > Cheirogaleus > Cheirogaleus medius. The sequence goes on along the minus strand of VBSM01000639.1, from coordinate 1,819,036 downwards.
GCATCTCTTGCTGAGGAGACACTCTGGCCAACTCTCCATTGTCTAGATGTGCCTCGGCCTTCTTTGCAATGAACACCACCTGTGCCTTCACTCTGGCCTGCCCCACATCTGCACCCCCGCCCCCAGGTGTTTTTGCCGCCTCTGCCTGTCCTGCTTAGCAGCTGACTCGTCCCAGGCCCATAGTGCGCACTCTCCAACGGTCTGAGGGACAGTGAACTGGCCCCCTGTTTAAAAAGTTTGAAGACCCCTGGCTTAGAAACTCGGAACTGGGACCAGGTGAGGCAAACCATCCACCTGTGCCCACCCTCCACCGCCTCCCCACATCCCACTGTATGGTTGTCCTAGGGTCAGAGACACTTACGGTGACTCCAGGCTCTTCCTGCAGTGAGTGATGGAGAGTGGAGGGTCTGGAAGAGAAGAGAAGGAGACAGAGTCCACTGAGGCCTGAGCTGCCAGCAACCCGGGCTCCTCCTGCCCAGGGGTGAGCAGGGCCGCAGCAAGCACAGAGGGAAGGAGCTGCTTCCACGTCGGGCATCTTTGGGCCTAGCTCAGAAGCCCGTGCCCACCCAGGCCCTGCCTTTGCACTAGTTCAGGCCCCGTCAGCCTCTCCCCACCACCCCTGCTTCCTTACTCCCTTTTTCAAATCAAGTCCCATGGGCAGCTCTACCCACAAGACCCCAGTGTCCCTATGTCCAAGAAAGTTCATGCTAAAAATGGTCCATCTCTCCTGATGGGGAGCATCTGAAACCAGGCTAGGTGGGGAAGGGGCCTGACACCCACCTTTTTTGCGCTTGAGCTTACGCTTGCGCTGCTTGTTGACAAAGCAGGCGGCGAGGGTGCTGAACAGGATGGCAGCTGCCAGGAAGCAGATGGTAGCTACGATTCCAGCCAACACAGGCCGCGCCAGCCCGTCCGCGGTCAGGTCCGGCTGCGGGAAGATGTCTACAGGGAGGGCAGAGAGTACTTGAGTCCATCCCTCCCCTGGGTGGCCACCGCCCTAACACACAGCCCTCAAGTATCCTGCCCTGCCTCTGCGGGACAGGCAGTACTGAGGCTCAGGCCTCACGCTCGGCTCTAACCGGAGAGGTCTACACGGCAACATGACGACGGTATGGGGAGGGTCTGCAGAAGTCAAGTAATCTTCACATAGCTTCTAAAAAAGATAGGCATCTATGCCTTACTTCGATGATAATCTGTACTTGCTGGTGCTTGACATTTTGCAAAGCACTTCCATGCATGTTATTGGGCCTTCTTGCATTACCCCCATGAAGTAGACAGAGCACACATATTGTTCCCACTTTCTAAGTGAAAAAGCTCCGACTTGCTTAGCTGGAGAGACTTGCTTATGTAGACACTGCCATCAGTGCCAAACCAGAACCCAGTGGTTCTGACTTCCAATCTGGGATTTCCTGCCTTCCACCATGCTGTCTCTATAGAATGAGAGCCCAGGTATGAAGGCACCTTTTTTTTTTTTCTTTAAACATATATTTTAACTTTTTTTCTTTATTTCTGTGTGGTTTTTTTTTCCAAAGAAACTTCAAGATATAAGCACCTTGAAGGTAAAATACTATAGCAGGGAGAGGGATTATTACAATAGAATTCAGATCCACCCATCTTTTAACCCCATAGAGGCATGCAGCTTTCTACAGGGAGGATTAGCATACTCTGGTCATCTCAGGTACAGAAGAATGCTACAGCTGGCAGGGACAGAAGAGAGAGGCCCAATTCTCTATTCTTAAGTAAAACACTGAGGCCCCCTTCATGTTTAAATCCCAGAGCTCATTAATGACACAGCTAGGACTAGCCCCCGGCCTGTGTATTATACCCATGGGACAGTTACATCAGTAAGTGCCACTCTAGGTTCATCACAGGGAAAATCAATATATTGTAATATAATTGGCCAGAATTCATTGCTACATCAATAATAACGGATAAAAATCATTGAAATTATGCTGATCGGTTGAGTGGAAAATGAAGGCTACAGCTGTCAGAAAGGGGAGCCCTAACTACAGGGAATGCTGAGGTCGCTGCGTCCTCATTCACCCACGTGGAATTGTCTGACTGGGCGTGTTTCCTTCTGGGAGCCGGGCACAAAGCTACTGGGAACAGAACAGTCCACTGAGGTGAGCCTGCAAAACGCTCAAGTCTTCTACTCTGGCCTTGGCTGTTCTTCCATCATCTCTTCCTGGAGAGAAGCCAAGACAGAAGTACTCCGCTTCTGCTGCCTATAGGAGGACAACTTTCTTTTTTAAAAAAGTCTGCTGGCCCCTAATGGAAGAGGCAAACATCACACTCCACTCCAGCCCTGCAATCTCATGCCACACCAGCCCTCCCCTCCCTGCAGGCTGCCCACACCGGTGCCTTCCTGACTCTGCAAGTGCTGCTGCACCAGCTTCTTGGCCAAGATCCTTGCCACCCGGTCCCGGGGGCTCTGGGCAGGCAGCGTCTAAGGAAGCAGTGCCGTTGCCTGCCTGCTCTCCCTGTAGCAAGGATGCTCCTTCACTTGGGGAGGAACCCTGCCACGTTTCAGGAACTGTAGCTGGAGAGATGTGTAGCAATGGGACCAGGGCCAAGAGAAAGGAAGATAAATGGAGAAAATGCTAGGGAGTTGGCTTTATTTAGCCTGAAAAGATCTACGGAGAGGAAGGAAGGGAGGCAAATAACAACAAACAACAATTTTCCAAATAAAACCCATGTAATTATAAAGAAGCCTGTAACAGGCATTCAATAAATGCTTGACCTGTTGTTCCTTCCCACTGATTCACGGCCCCACCCGCATTCCAGAGTATAGCACTAGAAGAAACCAAGAATGTATAGCAAGTAGCGCTTAAATCAAGTCCTTTTGACTCGCTTGAAGCTCTGGCATGTGGGGGCGGGGAGGGATGGTAGGGGCAATGTATGTAACCCTAACAATATTTGTACCCCCATTATATGATGAAATAAAAGGAAAAAAATCAAGTCCTTTTGGATCACTGTAAGATTAGTTGAATTTCTTTATGTGGCTATCTTACAGGTGTGTCAGAAACCTAAGTTGGATAAAATCCCACGCATCACATAAGCGTGGATCCCATGGGCTTAAGAAATGCCATGACTCATGCAATTTCCAATCCAGCCTCTCCTCTTCTACTAGCTGTTTAGCAAAGGGACTCCCATGTGGCTCTGGGGCTTACGTCCCTGCGGTTGTAAGAGAAGCCCCGACCCCAAGGTACCTGTGCTAGAGACGCCGGCGATGTTGCTGGGCTCGCTGATCAGATCCTGCATGACGGCCAGAACCCGGAACTCGTACCAGGTGTCCTACAGCCCCAGGGACAACACCCCGTCAGCTGAGGGACCCGAGACAACCACAGCCCCTCCACCTCTGGTCCTGCACATGGCCTCCCACAGAACAGGGAGCTCAACACACTGCTCAGCACTGCTAAGTGTCTGACAGTAAGTGACTGGTAGCAGTGGCCAACTGCTGTGTGTAAACACTCCCACCATGGCTTGTTTCAAGCTAAGAATGTGAGATCACTGAAAGAGGTGGAAAGAGATACACACAACAGACTCTCAAGGGCCACCGTGAGCCAATTGCAGCATGCCACTAAATGAGTGCCCAGGGAAGGAAGGGACAAAGAGAGATGAGATTGTCCCTGTCCATGAAGCAAGCTGCTTCCTCTTCCCAGCCAGAGAGAGATCCAAATTTAAGGAGGATCAGCTGGAAAAACAGATAATGCATCTTCCTCCAGGGATTCTAAATTGTTAAAAGAGGGGTCCCTGTCCTGGGCAAACCTAGAAGACAATCCTTCTGGGACTTGCCCTGCTCCTCCCCAAGGTGAGACTCAGCAGGGTGCTGAGGTCAGTGATCTGTCTGTCCATGCTGGCCTCTCTGCCTGCCCTGCCCCACATGTGTCAGAGCTTGGGGAAAATTCTCAATGCAGCTCAAGTCCCCATGGCCACCAAGCTGGCCCTGAATCTGTGGGACCTCTGCAGCCGTGATCTGAGGAGTCCAAGCCTCAGTAGCAAATCTGGAGAACCCAGGAATGGTGGTGAGGAGGTGTAGCATGTGGCTTGACCTCATAATCTGAGCAGCTCACTCAAAGCTTCCAGTGGCTCTAGAGTTATGTGACTTCCACAATTTGGGAAGAAGCAGCAAGGAAAAGCAAAGCCCTCACCTGTGACAGATCCTTGGCAAAGAACTCTCCATCGGTGCCCGGGATGGCATCGTCAAGCATCTCCCAGCGCTCACCGACGCGGAACTCCATGATGTAGCGGTCGATGGGAAAGCTGTGGTTGGCAGGCGGGAGCCAGGACAGGAGCACACCCTGCTGAGTCCGGTTAGCTATGAGGCACCTCGGTGGGGTGACCAGCACCAGGGGTTCTGGAGTTGTAACAGGGAATGCTGTGGCAGAGAGAGGGGGAAGGGAGATGGCATCAGAGCTCCAAGGTCACCACAGCCCCCACACTCCTGCACACATCATTTCCGGGGCGAGAGGAGAAGGAGGTCAGGGCAGTGGGGCCAGAGCTTCATGATTCTGCATTCAGAGTTCTGCTAAAGAACATGCACGAGGGAGTCATGAGGCTCAAAAGGGGGGAAACGGGAAAGAGGGAAGAAGGAAGAATGCAAGGGAATCAAAGTCTCTTTTGTGCTCTTCCAAGGAGCTGGGTATATCTTCTCACAGCACCCTGGTCACTCTCAATTCCCTTCCTGGCCCCAGGGGACAAAATGAGGCCCAGCAAAGGCACTGAGAGCCAGGTGAGCAGCCCACCCTGCAGCCCACCTTGGTGGCTGTTCAGGAGAGGATTGGGGAACAGGCGGGGACGTGCCACCTGCTCCACCTGGGAAGAGCCTATTCCCCGCGACCCTTCCCCCACCTCCGAGGACAGCAGATGCAACCGTGGTAGACAGGAGAAGTGAGCGACCGGGTCTAGGAAGGAAAAGCTGGCATGTCCTAGACGACTCCACAGCTAGAGTCGGCGCAAGCCTGCCACCACACGGGGCTGGGGCCAAAGGAAAGGGCCTGCGGGCAGGGCCCAGGAGGAAGGAGTTCCAATCTCCCCTGTAAAGCCACAGGAAGTTGCAAACATGTGGCCTCACAAGGAAGAATAAAATGCTAAGCCTCTTTCTTCTATCTAAAAACACAACAGGAATCTGGCCAAAAGTGTTCTGAGACTAGGCAAAGCCCACAGAAGGGTACGACAAGTCCATACTGGGAGATCATGACACGATTACATGAAGCACTTAGCAAGGTGCTGGCATGCAGTAGGCCATACATGTTCATGGCCTGGGCCATCCCGCTCACCACCTCTCATCCCAGCTCCTCCGGGAAACAGCCTGCAGACAGCCCAGGGGCCCTCACCTAAAGTGTTCACAGTGACCACCTCACTGAAGGCGCTGGTCCCCAGCTTGTTCTGGGCCAGGACGCTGAACTGGTATGCTGTCTCAGGCTCCAGGGTATCCACCAGCAACCAGCTGGGTCCTGGCGGCACAGGCAAGGACAGCCAGTCATGGGGCCCAAACTGTGCCCGCTTCATCCTGGCCAAAACAAAGAGAGAGGGCAGGGAGCAAGGGGTCGGGTGGGTTATACTGGAGAGAAGAGAGTGCACGCAAGGTCCTCACGGAGAAGGCAGTGGGTGGGCCTGGCGTTCCAGGTTCAAGGGCAGGAAGAAGGGATGACCAAGGAGGGAGACCTGCCTGGCTATGGCTGCACCAATCCTCATGATGCCAGGTCACCAGCCATGACTGGTACCTCCTCCTCTGAAAGGGCCCTCAGGTGTGAGTCATGCTCACGACTTGCCATGTTACCAGTCGCACTGTGGGAGCATCCGCCCTGGGTACAACCCCAACAGTGGGCTCTGCCTTGGGAGGGCAAGAACACTGGAAGGTGGGGAGGCACAACTCAGCAATGATAGGACTAGGGAAGGAACCCAGGTGACTTAGCTGCCACCCTCCCAGGGACAGTCAAAAGTGGGACCCAGCATAACCCACACGGCTCCCTCAGTCCTGTGCGATTTGGATCATCCGAGGACATCCAGGGCATGTGACAAAATGCCCAGGTCTCCCCACAGTGGGACCAGGATCCCTCAGGCCTCCAGTGTTAGAAGTCACAATGCAGGGCAAGGTCACAGCACGCCTGAAGGGTACGGAAACCAGGGCTGAGGGTTTTCCCTGGCTCTATCCCCCCAGCTCCCAACAAGCCATACAGCCGGCCAGCAGCAGGTGCAGTGCCACCACGTCACCGCAGGGGGGAGACGTCGTCTCGTGGGAGTGGCCCTCTGTTGCAGCCCTGAGTGTAACTCAGTGGATGCCCACCGGGTTCCCCTCTAGGTATAAAGGCTGCTACCATGTATGCCCAGGAGGGTGAGCTGAGGTAGCAGAAAGCACAGCAGAAAGAAACTAGTGCCAAATGCCTGAGTCAGTACACGGGGAGTTAGAGGCAGTCAGAAAGAAAGGCGGGAAGGAGACCTCCCCCAACCCTGGCACCCGCCCTTCCTGCCAGGGCACTAAAGCAGTGAGCGGCATGTGATGGAGCGATGCAGATGAGCAGCAGCATGGGGCGAGCCACAAGCAGCAAGGGAGCCCCTTGTCTACGCCAGACCTTCCACTCGGGCATCCCCAAGGAAGGCCCGGCCGTGCCAAACACCCCTCCCCTGGGCAGCACCACGATCTGCAGCAGCCACTGGGAAGGCTCGTGAGGAGTCCCCCCAACCCTGCTGCGGAGGAGTAAGGACAAAGGGGTGGGAGAGTGTTCTGGTTACAACTCCCACCCTGCAGCTGCGTTCACCTGTCCAGAACTCAAGATGCCCAGGAAATTGGCACCAAACCCCCATGATGGGCAACAAGGAAGTTCCCTTCTCAACTTCCTTTGCTGTTGAGAATGTATCGAAGGTCTCCTGAATCCCCCTGAGTTCCCCTCTGGAGTCTCACGTTTCCTCCTCCTCAGGCTCTGGCCGGGCCTAGCTGGCAGCACAAGCCCAGGTGAGACAGGCCTGAAGGAGGTGGAGAGGGGGCTCGTCCTCCCCGCCCAAGGTGTCAGCCACGAGGCAGGTGGCCACAGTTCTTGGCTCAGGACAGGAGCGTGAGGAGAGAGTGGCCGTGGGGTGATGGGAGGAGGTCAGTAGGGCCTCTCTCTCCTCCTTTCTTGGGCCTCCTGTCCTCACCCTGATTCATGCATTTTTGAGATTTCTATGTCCCCTAAGGCTTGGGGACACTGCACCTGGCTACATTCACAACAGAGGAATAAAAGCAAGAGAGAAGCACAGTCTTAGAGAGAAAGTGCCGCTGCTGAACATAGCCAGGAAGGGGAGCATCACTTCTCCACTCTGGGTTCTGAGACCCCTGGGAAAGGGACAGAACGCAAATTAGACTCTACCCTTCAAGCTGGGCTATTCCACAAAGCTCTCATGGATTAGGAGTCTCTCCCAGACTCCAGAGGAACCTCGAGAAATGAAGTAGGACATGAAACAGAGAGGAGGGGACCAGCCAGGAGGGGCAGCAGAGAGTCCTGGATGATTTGGGCCACAGCCCAGATGGGCACTCCAACCCGCAGCCCTGCCCAGAGGCCCTCATAGACCGCAGGCAGCCATCACCCACAAGAACTGGTCGCTGCCTCAGCCCACCTCGCTGTCCGCATGTCTGGCAGGAGAGGAGCCATGTCCCCCGCCTCCCCCCACGCAGGACCGCCTCCCGTCGGGGCGGGGAGGGAGGAAGCAGAGAGCAAAGCGTGCGGGGGTGACTCACAGAGGTCCGTACCAAACTGAGAATGTCTGCTCGTATCCTCCGTCATAGCCGGGTTCCCAGGACACGTTGGCAGTTGTCATGGAGACCTGGACCCGGACACTGCCCGGGGCATGGGGGCTGGTGCCTGGAAGCCAAGCGGAGACCTGTCAGACTGAAGAGACCTGGGCCCGTGGTGCTGGGGGCCCACAGTCTCACTGCGCGGAGCCCCAGTGACAGCAACATGCAACACTGCAAGTGACATTACTGGGGACGAGGGGATGCTCTTAGTGTTGGCTTCCCAACCCTACTGGTTGGCAGGGTTGGGGAGGGAAGTGCACCCCACTGTGCAGTCTGGTGACTAGATCACAGGAGCATCAGGAATGTGGGCCAAAGGGAAACCAGAACACTCCCCATCCCAGCCCCAAATCCTGTGTTCCTCGGGCAAGCCAGAAACACTGTCCCTTAAAGTCCCAGGCAAAGCCAAAAAGTCCCCTCTCCTCCAAAGCTCTCTGGCCTCACGAGACAGCCACATTCCACCTGAACCCCGGCGCAAGAGGCAGCACGACACAGCAGGTAAGAACTTCAACTGGCGTTTGAGTCCTGAGCCCAGCACTTACTAGTGACGTGACCCAGAGAAGGGGTTCCAGCCACACCAGCCTCAGTTTCAATGAGCATAAATGGGGGAACCACCAGCGCCCATCTCCTGAACTATGAATGGTGAGGGCTGCAGACCCTGGGTAGGTACAGAGCCTAAAACTGCTGGTAACAGCCAAAAGTGTTAGCTGTGGTTACAATCATAGCTGTCAGGACCCAGAGGGACAGGCTGCAAAGGCAGGTGAGGTCCTAGGGACACCTACCTCAGGCCATCAAAAATGGGAGCACCAGGGAGAGACGTCCCCCCACCCAGCCCCGGGCCCCAGGTCTCAGCTCGGCGTCCCCGTCCAAGATGCCGCATGGCCCACTCCTCTGCATCCCAGTCTGTCCAGCTTGCTCCCTGGCCCTTCAGCTGGGTGTGTCCACAGTTACTGCCAGCTACGCAGCGGCCTCTTTTCTGCATCAGAGGGGGTGCTGGGTACATCCCACCCGTCCCCGTCAGGAGAAGACCTCCCTAAGGATAAGATCTTCCCTTACAGAGCCCACACAGGGCGAGGGCTGCATGTGTTGGACTCTTGGCTCAGGGGCTGGACTAACTTCAGAAAGACACCGCAAAGGACAGTCACCATGGGATTCCCCCAGCACCCGGCGCCCGGACCCCTGCCAGCCGCATACCGATGACGGTGAGGTGGGTGCTGGCAGTGATGCTTGTGACCACATTGGTGGCGACACATTCCCACTCCCCGTGGTCCTCCTTACTCAAGGCGCGAAACTGGAGACTCCCGCTGGGCAGGGCGTTGTGCTTGCTTCTGCTGGGCTTCCCTACCTTGGCCAAACAAGGGGTAGGGAAGAGGGCAGGGACAGAAACGGAGGTGAGAAGAGAAGCCACCAAACCTCGATGCTGCCCCTGCTCCAGAGCACCCACTGCTCGAGGAAGTCGCCTCGCTGCTTGGCGCAGATCCAGAACAGCACTGGTCATGGGGTCCCCGACACCTCCCCCACGGCCCCAGGAACTCCAGAGCCCAGGTACCTTTCTCCACGTGATGACAGGGAAGGGGTCCCCTGCGGCTGCACAGGGGATGAGCAGCTCCCGGCCAGCTTCCTGCCTGTACTCCCAGCCTGGTAGCACCGTAAAATACGGGGGGTCCTAGGAGGAGGGCACAGGCACTCACGTGAAGTCTGGTGTTCGGGTACACATGTGTGTGCAGGCCGCTGACAGCCCTGGGGCCTCACCTTCAGGACAAGCCGTGCAGGAGCAGACTGGCCCATGGTCCCCAAGGTGTTGTAAGGCACACACGTGTAAGTGCCAAGAGCCTCCTCTGTGGCCTCCTCAATTCGAATGGAGCCATCTTCCATCAAGGTCCAGCCTAGGTTCTGCCGCACAGACAACAGAGCAGGGAGCGTGGTCAGGCGGCAGGCACGCTGTCCCAGCTCCCCTCCAGGTTGGATCTGAGCTGCACAGACACCACCAGATGGAACCCCAGCTACAGCTGGGGCAGGCATCATCTGGCATCCCGGGAGAACAGCAAAGCTCCTGCCGGAAGACAGGCCCCTACAGAAGCAGCTCTTTGCCTTCCCAGAGATTCTGAAGGGGGCAGGAAAGTCCTGGCAGAAAACCAGGCCCCAGAGATAGCATCTCAGTGTCAGGAGGGGCCTCTCATTCTGAACCCCAGCATGCGTCTCTCTAGCACCTTCTCGACCTGCAGGGGACGGCCGTCTTTGTTCCACTTGACCACGGTGGCCGGCGGTTCTGCATCCACAGGGCAGCGGATATAGCCATGGATCCCCACGGGCACATAAATGACAGGGGGCATGTTGAGGACACGGGCAGGGTCTGCAGAGAGTTAGCGTGGGTGGGGGACAAGACAGACACATGGGCACCAAGTGAGAAAAGTCCAGGCAGGGGGCAAGCCCGCGCACAAGCCCAGACAGGCAGAGCTGCTGTCCCCGGCACCTGGAGGCACCCAAAGGCACGGTCCAGCCTGCCTGTCCACAGTGCTCCTGAGATGCTTCAGCCATCAGGCAAGGACTCTCCACGTCCATCATCCTCAGCCCCTAGACCCTGAACCCCAAAGCCAACACGTGCCCACACCCCTTCCCAGCCGCCCCTTATCCCGAAGTCTCTCTTAGGCAGCCGTTGGTTCTGCACATAAGGCCATTGCAGGTGTAACCACAAGAGGGTGTTCCACCTCCTCTCCATTCTGCTGTTTGTCCAGTCTCCCTAGGCCTTGGTTTCCCCATCTGACTCTGCGGTTGAAATGCAGAATCAACCCTGCCCACAGAACAGACGAAAGGCCTCGGGAGAGCGGCAAGAGGGCCCGCACATCCTGCCTCACAGCCTGAGTCACCTCCTCTTGATTCTCCCCAACTTCCCCTGAGGGCCACTGAGGAGAAGGACACAGAACTTAGGTGGCAGTGAGGATGAATGAGCTGGTATCTGTTAAGCATTTCCAGCTCTTCAGAGAACAGCATTACATAAATACCAGGCC
>VBSM01000639.1:1780332-1803287 GCA_008086735.1 Cheirogaleus medius | reverse complement strand
ACAGCTCAGTGTGGGCACACGGGGCACGTGGAGAGTGGCCGCTGAAGGAATTAAGCAGCACACTTCATCACACGCCAAAACACAGACCACACACATTCTCAAGAAAACCAGTTCTCATCCAATATCTAAGAACATTCTAAAAATAATGATAAAAAGTCCTTCCATGTGCTTGTACGGGGACCCTAGAGTCCCAGCCGCGGCCTCTCTCCCCACTGGCAGTGCGTGCACATCTCCAAGAAAGCCCTCGTCGCCCGCCTGTCCCCTGAAATGTGGCTAGCACAGACACGGCCGATTACCTCTGGTGTCAAGCTTAAAAGAAAAGATAATAAATTAAATTTACATCCTAAAGTGACAAATTACTTACTAATTACATAATTACTTTATTATTTAGGTGCTAATCAGGAAAGTACTTTGAACAATTTCGAGTTTTCAGGAAAATAATGGTTTGACTCTCAATTATTTACTGAATTAGATGTTAGCTTGCCAGCTGCACTTCTAGGCTTAATTCTTTTTCACGAGTGCCCTACAATTAATAGTGCAGGTTAGAAACAGGCTGGCCTCTCCTCCACGCAATTCACCAACCTAAAGCAAGCCTTGGCTTGGGCTTTTCAGGTATTTTATATGTGATAAAGAAATAATTGGGTTTGTTTCCACCCAACTGGTCTTCAAAGAAAACACAGAAGGAGAATGAGTCAATTTGTAATTCTAATTTTTCACTGGCCTTTCACTTTCCAAAGGTGATCCATGTCAGAAAATGCCGACATTAAACATTCTGGTTTGGAAGCGATGGAATGCCGGTGCTTGGATTCTCTCCTTCAATAATGGAAATGTTTATGCTGAAAGGAACCTCAGAACTTGGGCAGAAGGGAAAGCAGCAGAGAGACCTCTCTTTTACTGTAGGAGGGTCTGCTCTACCTGTTCGCAGGTGGGCTCCTTGATTAGGCAAAACGCGTTCTATCGTCAGCTCTCGTTCTCCAGCCCGCAGCAGGCAGTGTACCGTGCCCAGCTCTTCTGCCCAGCACTTCCACGTGAGCAACCTGTGCAGGCTCCCTACTCTGCCACTCCCTCCCTCTGCCAGGAGTCCCCTTCCCACCTCCACCTGCACCTGGCTGACTCCTGCCCTGGCCTGGCGTCTCAGCAAAGGGCATTTCTCCAGAGCAGCTCGCTGTCCTCTGTGCTCTCAAAGCCACATTGCGGTCGTCTCTGGACTTGATGTCTCCTTAAGAGCCAGGACTGGGTCGTGCCTCCTGCTGCACCCTCACAGCCTGCCACAGGGTGCACGTCAAAAAGTGCGCTTTGAATGGACAGTTACTGATGCATTCACAAGGACTTTTAAATTATCAGGACCCTCTGCCTCTTCCAGGCCTACCATCCCTGCTATTCGGTTTTCATCTGATTTTATGTTTTTCTCTCTTGAGAAGGAGGATGGCCAGCATCTCACACATAATTGCCCACATGTAATTAATGTTCCAGATACTGCAAGACGTTTCCTCACACAGCATTTCATTTAATTCTCACAACAGCCCTGTAAATAGGCATTGGTTTTTATAAAGGATAAAGCTAAAGCTCGAAAAGGTAACTTGCCTTGCCCAGATCAAACAGCTAACACGCCGTGAGTTCATGACACAAACCAGATCCTTTAAGGGTCTTGTTCCACGCTCACTGCACTCCAAGCAATCAGGAATCCCAAAGAATCCACCGCTACTTTCACAAGCGGAGACAGAGATGCCACAGAGCACACAATTCCAAACTAAATTCTACCTTCCCATCATGTGCGTGTCCACTGAATGCTTGGTGTCTTGGGTTCCTGAAACGGACACTACCAGCCAGGATGAAGTGACAGGAAAGCGGGCAGCACGGCAAGATGATTTCCACCCCGTTTAGGAAAGGGCATGGGAAGGAAAGGAAGCAGCGTGGGGACTCTTGGCCTGGTGTTCATCCAGGCCAGCTTGTAGCAGCAGATTTACCTTCCTAATTATGTTTTGCTTGGGTTACTGTTCAGATGAGTTTTCATTCCTTGCTCACACAACAGCTGGCGTCAAAAGGGGTTGACTCAAAAGCTTGCTGGGTGGTAGGGACAACCCACCCAAGATTTAAAATATACCTCCAATCAATCTGTCGGGACTGATGGACAGGAGCCAACTGCATCCCATGTGGAGGGTGGGCTGGGCAGCCTAGACCAACACGGACGTGGGGCCACCATCGTGGAGGCTGCTCTTCCTACAGGCCAGTGGTCTTGCTAACACATAAAACACTCTGCTCCTCCAGGACCCTGGGCAGGTTCCCAGACCAGAAGGAGCCCCACTAGGGGCAGAGGGCAGAGCCACCCTTCACAGCAAACCAATGCTGAGAGAAGCTTCCAAGCCAGGAGCAACACCAGTTTCTCTCTCCCAAGCCCAGCATCGACAGTCTCAGACCCAAAACCATAAGGACCTAAGCTGCATGTGGCACATGCCAGCACCGACGCCGTCGAAGCCTCAGTAACTACCACAGTGTCTGCAACATAGTGGTGGCTGAATACATTTCTGTCATCAACTGAATAAAGAATAAGGGTCTGGCAAAAAAATGAAGCAAAACAGAATGGAAAGCCCCACTCCCCTCCCACTGTGGAGACCACTTCTCCTTCATGTTTTCTCTGCGATTCCAGCTTCTGGCTCCTCCAGAGTACCACCGCCCAGGTAAGGATTCCCCGGGTGACACAGGGGAGCCTACCCTCCGAGGAGACCCCAAGGCCCCAGCCCCCAGTGCTGTCACAGCCGCCCCAAGGTTCAGTAAGCTCACCCGGCCCCTGCCCTCACCCGACACTGGCAAAGCATCCACACACAGCACAATTCATCTAGCCTGAGCTATAAATAGCTGACGGCCATTAAAACTGTTACTCTTCCCAGGATGCTCACGCTCTGTTAGCTGGGAAAGCCCACTAGAGCCGGGACCGTGTGCGGGTTGCTCACTGAGGTCTAACTGCAGTCTGGGGCAGGGCTGGCCCACAAAAGACCCCCGGCACATACTCCTCGAAGGAACACGCTTAACGAGGAGCCACAATATCAATCCAAGAAGACAGACCAGCAGTGGGACTGCAGGGATTCCACAGGGGAGTGGGCTATCAGGGCCATCACAAGGCTGGGAAATGATCCCAGCAGTGACCAATTTTGCCTCCACAAAGCCTTAATCTTCTTGGCTTCCAGAAACAGCTTCCCTCCCCCCTCTATGGGGGGAGGGCAGCACATGCGCACAGGGAGCTGCCCTCCTGTGCACCCCTGCTGAGCCCAAGGCCAGGACAGCCAAGGGGGCACCGGAGGAAGCAGCTGATAGCTCACAGGACCAGGGACCCCCACCCCCGCAGCAAGGGGAGGACACACAGCAGTCAGGAGAGGGCTTCCCCAGGGCAGCCCTCAGAGGCAGTGCTCCCGGGCCACCCCCCAGAGGCAGCCCATACCCATACGCACCGTTGATAGTGAGGTGGACCCAGCTGCCGTTGTGGAAGGTGTCATACTGCTGGTCCAGCATGAGCACTTTGCACTCGTACCAGCCCTGGTCCTCGGAGCGAACCTGCTCCAGCCGCAAGGATGCCTTATCGTGGAGACTGGCCCGGCCTGGGGGAACAGCGGACAAAAGCCCCAGAGGCCATCAGGGCAAGGCCAGCAGCTCCCCGCCCCCACTCCAGCCAAAGGCCGGGGACCCGTCATAACCTTCACACCATTTCCCATGGCAGGGCCCCAAAATAACAGCTGGCACCCACCTCCGGCAGCAGGTGGCATAGGAAAAGGCACTACGCCTTGGCCACAGAACCGCTCTCCCTCCCCAGCTGGCCCTGCCCCAGCCAGCAACGGCAACTCAATGTGTTTGTCACTGAGAAAAGCCTCAGTTCCTTAGAATACTCCCATTCATTTGGAGATCTCCCGGGACCAAGGTAAGGCATGATGGATACAGAGCTGAGAAGAGATGACACAGAGAGAGAGAGAGAGGGACAGAGGGTGCCAACAGAAGAGGATATGGGCCTCCGGTAGGCCCTGGAGCACCTCTGGTCAGGTCGAGTGGTATCCCTGTCCCAGCTGGGTGCCCAGGACCGCCTCACCTGTCTTCCCCCTCTGCAGGGCAGAGGGAAGGCAGGCTGGGGACCGGATGCTAGTGCCAGAGAGACAACACATCCTATCAATGCCCAGCGACCCTAGGAACCGAGGGCAGTGGGGCCCATAACCCCAGGGAGGAGGAAAGTATTGGCAGGCAGAGCAGAGAGCCCTTGGCCACCCTTCCTTAACTCCACCCTGGCCCCTATCGGGACACCAGCTTTCTCCCGCTTGTGGCAAGGAGAAGGTCAAAGATACAGCCGGAGCCGCCTGCAGGCAGCAGGGCAGAGCAGCCCTTGGGGTCGGCCCCCACCTCACCTACCCCTCAGCCTGAGCCAATTACCTCGCCCTCCTCTGCCTTCCTCCTAGCCTTGACACCGGCAATCTGCCCAAAAACCAGACCATCAAAACCAACTCTAGCCAAAAAGAAAGCAAGAGACACATGCACAGGAGAGGAGGGGAGACAGAAATGGAAGCCCTCTGACAGAAACACAACTCGGACTCAGAAGCCACAAGGTAAAAGTCAAGGCCACGTCCTGCCTGTCTCCTCCCTTCCTCTCAACCCCAACACACTCCCTCACACACACACACACACACACCATGCCCTGCTCTCGGCAGGCTGGGGGCAGGCGGCAGCAGTGAGTCACAGCAAGGCCACCGCTGGTGGGAGTAATTGCCAAGTAAGACACAAGCGGGGCCAGGAGAAGGGGAGCATGGCGTGGCAGAGGCAGCAGAGACCGGCGCCCGCCAGCCACAGGGACAGCAGGGGCCATAGACGCATCCATAGGCTCAGGGATGGGAGGGCGCCCCAAATTCAGAGCCAAGCCAGACAGCGCAAATCCGGCCCCTGCTGCTGCGGCCACACCTGGCACAGGGCGGCGCCGCTGACTCAGCTTCTGCCGGGCAGGCTGTGCTCTGTGGAAGGGCTTTATATCTGCATCACCTCCTATTCCCTCTCCTCCCACCACTTAATTAAAACCTACCAGTGTACAAAGGATCAGAGGAAAAAGACAGAGACTGTGAAGAGGAGAGATAACAGCTGTCAGGAAAGATAAGGAGCAATAGAGAGAGAGAAGGGCGGAGGAGCCTGTGACCTCCTGGTGACCACTGGGAACCAGAGAGAAGGCACAGAAAGGCCACACCCAGGAAGGGAAGCCCAGCATCCAAACCTTACCTGCATACTCGGGGTCCACGTGGGGCGGGTAGTAGCCAAACTTGATGAAGATAGGAATAGGGACCCCGAACTTGAACCACTCTACGACATAGGGCGGGGGTTGTCCCGTCACAGGGTGGATCACATCGCATCGCAGGACCACAGCCTCACCGGCTCTCGCGGTCACAAACTCGGGTTCCTCTCGCAGGCCGTGGGCGCCTGACAGGACAGCCAGTGGGACATAGAAAGGAGGTGACAAAGAGACCCTGCCCTGGCAGCTCCATGCCCATGTCACAGTGCTGCCCCCACTCCTCTCGGCTGCCTTCTATTAGCCCCTGTGCTCCCACCCACCTTGCCCTCGGGGTTCCCGAGTACACCCCCTCCCCTTCTCCACCCCTCTGCTCACACCTGCCCCTTCCCTGGGGCCCAAGCATCCCCACCTGGGGGTAAGGGAAGAGGAAGGAAGAAGAGGGGAGCCATTCCCTTCAGTCCTGCAAGCCAGACCTTCCCTACCCAGCCCCAAAGAGCAGCAGATATAATCATGCCCTGTCCCCCTCTGAATCATAAGGACTCATAGACACGGAGGTGGAGGGGCCTCAGCCCTCTCTGTGGAGGCCCATGGCCCTGCCGAGCTGCAGCCGCCTATGAACATGGAATGTTCTTCCTGAACCAGGATGCTTCCCACCAGAGCCCAGTAGGAGATGGCAGGCCCAGCCCTCCTCCTGTGCCCGCCCCCAGCCCGGCCTGATGTGCGCCGCACAACACAAGGGTACTCCATGCAGGAGCAGGGATTCCCTAACAAGCTAAGCCGAGGCTGCCCATGGCAACACCAGAGGGAAAACCCCACAGCCCAGCTGGCCTCCAGCCCCTCCTCCCGACCGTGCTGCACCAGCCCTGCTGCAGAGCGGGAGCAGGAGGGGCCTGCCGCCCCCCAGTTCCCAGCCCCAAATCCACCAGCCTCTCTAAGAAGCCCCAGACATGATCACCTATAGGAGAACAGGATGCTAGCAACAGAGGAGGGAAGCCCTGGGCTGTCCCTACCTTTGGCAAAAGACAACGAAACCAGATAGCTGGACAGGGCGCACCCATCCTGGCTGGCAGGAGAGGGGACAATAAAGGAGGCAGGCAGGAGGCCCATCCCCCACCCCTCCCGCAAACTGGAGCATGCCATCCCACGCACCGCAGCACGGGCTCCTGGGCCCCAAACAGGGCGTGCAGCCCCACCCCAGCAGACACTCCGCCCACACCAGGCCTCTGCGGCCAGGCAGGCCACAAGGTCACCTTGTCCAGCTTCGCCCCACAGAAAGGGACAGCAGAGGAGACGCCTCGCCCTGCACTCCTGGTACTACCCCCACTCCCACATGGACCCCGGCTTTCCCTGTGCCCACCCCTCCCAGGCCCAGGCTGGGCGTCCAACTCTGCAGGCAGCACCTAGGACAGCAGCTGCGGCACCGAAGCCAGAGGCTCAGAGCCAGGGAGCCTGCTGGGTCCTCCCACGCAGAGGATGCCCGGAGAGCAGCACCAGACTCTGTCCTTCCCAGCGCCTCGTCTGACTTTCTGCATCTCTGACCCATGTGCTTCTGCTTGTCTCGTCTTTCCTTCCTGTCTCTGTCTGGTACCTCTCTGTGTCCGTGTGTGTGTGTGTGTATGCGCGTGCATGTGCCTGGCTCCTCTGTGTGCCCCCCCACCCCTGCTCTTTCTGTCTGTCCCTGCTCCTCTGTGTCTCTCTGTCTCTGTCTCTCTCTGCGTTTCCCTCTCCCTCTCCGGCTCCTTCTGTGTCTCTCCGTCTCCGTCTGTTTGTCTCTGTCTCCCTCTAGCTCCTTCTGTGTATATGAATGTGTGTCCCTCTGTCTCTCTCTCTTTCTGGCTCCTTCTCCATGTCTCTCTGTCTGTCTCTGTCTCTGTCTCTCTCTGGCTTCTGTGTGTGGGTACGTGTCTCTGTCTCCTGCTCCTTCTCTGTGTCTCTGCCAGTGTCTCTCTTTCTCTCTAGCTCCCACTCTATGTGGGTGATCCTGTCTACCTGCCTGTTTCTGTCCCTATCAGCACCTGTGTGTGTGTGTGTGTGTGTGTGTGTGTGTTGGGGGATGGGGGCCTGTGGATTTCTGCTGGCTTGTGCAAGGGGAAGGGGTCTGCTTGCTACTCTTTGTGCAGGGGCTCTGTCACTGCATGCGTGTGCTTCTGTGTCTGTCTCTCCGTGTCTGTCTGTATGTCATCTCTGTGTGTCTTGCTCTCCCCTCCCCCTCCCCTGCAAGTTGCGAAGGGAGGAGGAGGAGGAGGAGGAGGAGGCAAGCCCATCCAGAAGCTGATTGGCTCCCAGTGACATCACTGTTTTCTAGAGAAAGAGCTAAGATCACAGAGTATTTTTGGAGCAGAGCAGAGTGTTACACTCACCTGCCTGAGGCCCCAGCAGGTTTCCCGATTCTCCCCACCCCCAACCTTGCTTCAGGCTAGGTTTGCATCCCAGCCCTCAGGGAAGGCATGGAGGTGCCCAGCTGCGGCAGCAGCGCACCCCACACCTCGAGGGGCACCTCACAGGCCGAGCCTGCCTCCCAGCACCCAGGAGCACAAAGGCCGATGCTGGACCAAAAGGAACGGGTGCCATGAGCATGCAGAGCAGCAGCATGTGTGCGTACGTGTATGCACGGGTGCACTCTGGTGTCTGCAGCACAACCCTGTGGGGACATGAGAAAAGAAACTACAGGAGCCTGGGGAAGAGGACGGAGTTATTCCCAGGGGCCAGGTTACCTGGGAGAGGGCAGGGTGGGCCACAGAGGGTGGCTCCTTTCCAGGGCTTTAGCCCTAGGGCCCAGGTATGAGGAAGAAGCCTGAGGGGAGTGGCAGGCACCTCTAACAGTTTTTGCTCAGGGGTCTCCAGGGGGCAACACCAGAAGTCTGCATTGACATGGGTCCCCACAGCCAGGCTGCTCACTCTCACCCCGCCCGCCTCATTCCCACTGCATAGCAATGAGCAGCCTCCTCACACCTTCCAGGCCCTGCAAATGCTCCAGGTCCCACCCCAGCCCCAGCCCGCCCCGGGCCCACCCCAGGCAGGCAGCCCCACCAGGCAGAGGCAGCTGCAGGGAGGACACAGCCCAAAGATGATAAAAAGACAAAACAGGAGACAGTCTCCCCAAAAGAAAGCAGAGGGATGATATCCCAGGCCCAGCCTCCACCCTCAGTCCAAGCCCTCTTGGTTTTCTGCATCCTAAAATATTTACCAGTTTTCCCTCATCTCCTTCACACACACACGCACACATGCACACACACACGCACAGCGCGTTCTCACTCCATCCACACAAGCACTTCCCCCAAGCCTGATCCTTTCTGAGCCAAAGTACGTCTAATAAAACACTCTCTCCAGAAAAGCTCAATGTGGAAAAAAAAAAAGTAATTAGGCTGGGAGTAGAGAGGGAAGAGGGGCTTGGTGGAGGAGAGAACAACAAATCCAAACAGGGGCAACCAAACTCAAATCCAGGGGCGAAAGGGACACAGGCAGCAAGGCAGGAGGGAGCTGCAGCCGGCCCGGTGCAAGTCGGCACAGGCGAGCCCAGCCCTGGCAGAGAGACACGCGGGAACACAGAGACACAACCGCCAGAGCACCCGGAATCAGGACAGAGACAGAGTTGTCCCCAGCAGGGCTGGCTGTAGCAGCTGCCCACTGCTTGTGAAGGGAGGAGGCGCAAGGTAGGGTGGAGCGCCCCCATCACAGCAGCCCACCGCAGCCCCCGGGAGGCTGGCCTCCTCCTTCAACAGGGGAAAACTAGCATTGGCAGGGGGTGGCACAATGGGAAGGTGAGTCTCACACACCCTTTTAGAGAAGGAACAGCGGTGCCGTCAGCCTAGCAAATCTGCAGCTTAGGGACCTGCCCAGCCCCCTTTGGCACTGTTCTGGCAGGAAAGAGAGAGCAGGAGGGCAAGGGAGGATGGGGTGGCCCCTGCGGTCTGGCTGACCTTTTGGCAAGCCCATAGGGTACCAATCTCCCACTCTCTGGGCCAGGTGGTACCCAGTGGGCAGCTAAGTCCAGGGCTGCCATCAGACCCCCTGTGAGCACAGAACCACAAGGCCTCCAGAGCCTGGCACGGCCCCACGTCCAACACTCACAGCCCAGAGCTCATCTGCAGGGAAGCGCTGGGGGAGGGAAGGGACCCCAGAGAACAGGACACACTCTAACCTCCAAAGGAAGGTATGAGGAGCCAGGGCTGCTGTAAATACCTACTGCATACCAGGCTGTTCGAGGAATGCAACCTGAATCTCATTTACCACCCACAGCGGCGCCAGGCAGAGGTACTGTTGTCTCCAATTTGCCAACTAGCAAACCGGAGGCTGAGTGGCTCACCCAGCCACTCATTCCAG
Source organism: Cheirogaleus medius (assembly GCA_008086735.1). Classification (NCBI taxonomy): domain Eukaryota; kingdom Metazoa; phylum Chordata; class Mammalia; order Primates; family Cheirogaleidae; genus Cheirogaleus; species Cheirogaleus medius. The sequence goes on along the minus strand of VBSM01000639.1, from coordinate 1,793,713 downwards.
CTCCATCACACAACTCTGGCCCACCCCAGGCCCAGGGGACCAAGGCCTCTCCATGACTGTCTCTACCCTTTCTTACCGAGTCGGAGGTCAGCCCTCCCCAACCCACACTCCACAGGTTTCGAGAGTCCAAACCCTGCAGCCCAAGATGGCCGGGCGGGCCTGTTTCAAACCCAGCTGGGCTGGCTCTAGTTGGCTCTGGGGAGAACGTCTGCCTGAGATGCTGGAACCCCTGTCTGGGGCTGGCTGGCGGCTGTGGGAAGGGGGGACACAGAGTGAGCCCCAGCCACCGACACTCATTAGTGCAAGTCCTTACTGGAGCCTCCTCCTCTTCCTCCTCCCCTTCTGGGCACCAGACTTCCAAACCACAGGCCTGTTGTCTAATAATACCAGCGACAGCCACCGCCACCTCCATCTGCCAGCCTAAAAATAATCCCTGCTGAGTCCAAAAAAGGCACAGCCCCCAATAGTCCCCCAATCCCTCCTCCCCGACAAGCCAGGAGGCTCCAGGAGATTCCAGGAAGCCGGGAGACTCGGGCGCTCACCAAGTGGGAGGCACACTCCCAGAGGGGTGGCAGGAAGAAGGCTGAGGACAGACTCCCTGTGGCCCGAAGCAAAGCGAAGAACACCCACCGGGAAAGTATGAGATGCAGAACAGACCTGTGCCCAAAACACCGATGGTGTCCTTGTTCTCCTTCTCAGAAGGCAGGTGGGGTAGAGGGCATCCCGGACACCTTTTGGGGGTCTCCCCCTCAGTGTCCCCATGGTCATGCCGGCCCCCATTCCACATCAAATCTCTCAGGGTCTGGGCGAAAGGTCAGGGAAGTCCAGACTGGGCTCCTTACGAAGAGCAGGGCATTGTGGAGGGAGGGGCAGGCTCCTTCCCTCTGCAGGTGCCTCTCCTCCCTGACCCTTCTCAGCTGGGCTCCCTCCAGCAGCCAGGGAGGCAGCCATGCTATTAGCAACCGTAATTTGTTCTCTGCTAGATTATGTTTCCAAGAGCCCTTTCCCCATGAGCCACTGGCAGGAAGGAAGTCAGTAATTCAATCTCGGCTCTGCTCCTTTAATGGCTCCTCAGCAGAAAAGCAAAGCCACACCCCCACCCCTAGAGCCCTCTCCCCCCACCTGGTGAGCCCTGCCCAGCGCACTGGGTGCCCAGGAGCCTGCCCTGAAGTGGAGGCAGGCCAGCAGGCCCCGCCAAGAGAGGGCACCGCAGGCCTGGCCTGCCACGAGGCCAGGCTCCCTGGGTAAGGTGCCACATCAAAGCGGTAAGTGAGTGGGAAAGCTAAGTCCCATATTTACTCCTGAGGAAATGTCAACATTGCCCACTCTGAAGCCAGAAAATAAAGACAATGACTCACCTCGTACAATTTGTGCCTGTGAGCAAGTCTGTGCCACAGCTCATCTCAGTGGGCACATGCGAGGAAGCACGGGGCGCGGGGGGCACAGAAGGCCGGGCTGAGAGAGGCGTTCTCAGAAGGACAGTCAGGAGGCTGAGCCCCTCTCACAGCCCTGGCCCACATGGAATCTTTCTCCAGAACCGTCCTGGAGGCCCCATCTTGGCTCCCCAGCCTCCTGCTTATTCACGCAAGAGAGAACAGAAAAGCAGGAAGATTCCTAAGAAAAATAGGTCAGCTGCCTCTGGCAGACCAGGCTCACACCCATGGGCAGTGCCCCTGGTGGGGGGGGCTATAAGCTGCCTGTCCAACCCAGAGTCCTCTCATCTCACCCTGGAATGTGCCGGGCTAAGGGACAACCGGGACCACAGCCCACCCCTAGCAAGACAGACCGTTTCCTGCACCTCCGCGAGCTCTGCCTTCATCTGCCCCCTACGTGGGCTTTCTCTCTGGGACCTCAGGCAGCCTTCAGTGCAGCCTCTGGGCTGGAGCCTCCCACTCTGGTAACTTCTGGGCTGCCTAGACTCCAGTGCAGAGCCAGGGGACAGGAAGGCAAGGAGTCTGCTCTGAGGGTAGTCTCGGGGCGCAGCACTGGGAGAGGACTGGCTCCCACCTCATGCCCACACACTAACTGTCCGTGTCCCGCCACATTCCACACCCACTCACGCAAACACACAGGTGCTTGCACATGTGTGTGCACCCACACATACAGACTGCACACACATGCACACGGACAGGTACACAGGCATACGTGCACACACACCTCCAGACAGCCGAAAGTTCTCACCAATTACAGCTCTTGTCACCATTCAGACCCACTCTTCAGGCAGGCTGCTTAAGGCATGCAAGCAAGCAGATGGAAGGGGACCCTGCACCCAGCCTGAGAAGACCACAAGAGGTGGAGAAGGAGCTATGTTAAATCTCAGGCCCAGCCCTCTTTGAGGCTCACCTCCCACTCCGACGTCTTAGGCCCAGCAAACAGGAAGGCTATGGGGGAACGAGGGAGCACCACCCAGCCGAGCTGAGAAAGAAGGAGAGGGCCAAGGGAGGAGACACAGCAGGCCAGGCTCCGAGAGCTGGTGCCCTCGCCAGGAGAGCAAAGGCACGGAGGGAGGAAGGGGCAGAGAGATGCTGGGCTTCAGCAGCTTCCAGCTAGGCAGCCTCTGCTCCTTGGGTAACCAGATCCCAGTTTCTGTCTCAGAGCCATAAACATGAAACCACCCAGGGTCTGGGACCAACAACTCCAAGACTGTCACATGTTGGGCCATAGGCCAGCAACTGAAAGCTGATCCTTCCCACTGCCCCTCGGCCATGCCCTTTCCAACACATCCCCCCAAACTTCCCCCAGGGCACATGCTGCCAGACACACCCCTGCCTCCAGCATAGTGCTGGGGATACACACACACACACACACACTCATGCTCCACTGACCACTTCCTGCCTCAAGTTCTTCTCAGCTGATGGGCTGCCCTCAGGGTCTTGCCAGCAGCCTCCAGGTCTAAACCTCTTCCCCCCATCTTAGTTGCCAAAAGGAACAAACGTGGGCCAAAACCAGGTAGAGAGTAGAGGGCTCTGGTCCAACTACCAGCAGGATCTGAGCCAGAACCCCTTTTTATCTGGGGACACTATAGTCAGGGATAATCCAACCACAGGATCTGTGATAAAGAAGGCAGCCTCAGGCATAAAGGCCCAGACTTCCCTCCCCCATCTGAGTCCAGAGTCAGCTAAGCAGGGCCAGGGGCTTCCCATAGAGGGGCAAACTCCTCCCAGCTTGCTTAGCTGTCATCTGAGATGCTGAGACTAAGCCAATCACCACACTCCAGACTCCAGGTATCATTCCAACCCTCTTCACCCTCCCAACCTGTCCACTGACCTCAATCATCTCCCAGACATACATGATCACAGTCAGAAAGAAGAGCCCATCCATCCCTACCTCTGTCCCACACCTGGGCTTGATAGCCCCAATACAACAGTACCTAGGGTCCCATCCCCTTTCTCTGCTGGAGCAGCCCCTGCTTAGCCAATTCTTAAGAGCAACATCTCAAAGTCCCTCCCATTCAGGGGTCGCCCCAGAAGTCGCCTCTCCCAGTCAGAGAACAGCTGAGCTCTCATGGTGACCCTCACCAACATCTGAACACTGCTACTTCTCACACGAGCAGGCGCCCACTCCCTCCAGAGGCTACGTGCTGTCAGCAGTTCACCTCCTGGACTCTGCATGCTTCCACAAGCCTCTGGCCACTGACAACACCCCAGCTTTGCAGACCTTGCAAAGGACTTCCAAGCAGCTTTGAGGCCTGCACACCCTGCACGTGTCCCTAGAAGGCAGGGGGACAAGAAGTTCTGCCCAGACAAGGTCAGCCCATGAAGGAGTCTCAGTTCCTGAGAGATGTAGCCTAACAAAATCCCCCCCCCCAACATACTCCCAGCTCCTGGTGCCTTGAATGGCCCAAGTGAAAGAAATTGAGGAGAAGCCTGGGATCCCATTAAAATAATAAGATTAATGTTTATTGAGCATATACTATATAACAGATAGCCACTCATTTCTTTATAGCACTAATGTTCACCAAAAAAAAAAAAACTCTAAGCTCATACTATTACCCATTTTCCATTGACACAAGTGACATTAAGAGAGGTTGAGCAATTTGTCCAAGGTCAGAGGGTCAGCAAGTAGTAGAGCCAGGATTTGAATCCAGGCAATTTAACTGTAGACCTGGGTCCTTAACCACCAGACATAGAGCCACTTTAGGCTAAAAAGACCCCAAGACCAGTAAGGTCACCCTCTGCATCCAGATAGGATTGTGTGTCAACTCATCCCAGACAGAAGGACCTCTCTGCATCCTAAAAGAAGGCATAACCTTCATGCCCAACAACCTTCAATGTTGGAAAGTCTTCCTTCTGTCTTGCCACTCTGTGTGTTGCTGAAATGTAAACCCATTTTCCTTTATTCTGTACGTAAACTTACAAAGAAGTCCATTCCCCCAATCCTAAGTTGGGTTTGGAGGCTATTTCAGAACCTTCCTTCAGCGTCTCCTTTCTATTCAAAGATCCCAGCTCATCCTTTTGTGCTTTCAGGGACAGTCCCATAGCAGGAACATACCAAAAACTGGCGGGGAGGAGGATGAAGGCATTGGAAGACTACAAGGAAATGGGGGAGAGGGTGAGGATGAGGCTATAGACAGATTCTCAAGCACAACCCGACCCACCTCACACCCACCCCCATTCCATAAGCTTCTGCTGCCACCCTGGCCTCAGTTTCCCCACTTGACAAATGGGGAGTTTTAAAAACAGCCAGATCAACAAATCACTTAACAAAATCACCCTCCGCTGGTTCTGTTTTCAGACACCGCCCCCCCCAGTAGCATAGGAGACATATTCCATTCCAGAAACTTTCTAGAAGCACTCCCCCCTCCACACCCCCAGACAAGGTGATGAGAGGACCCTGTTAAAGGCGCCTCTTGCCGACCCCTTCTGCCCTAGCGCCACTGGCAGTGGCTGCTCTGGATGGCGGGTCTTCCCCGCTGACTTCCACCCACGGACCGGTTCTCTCCTGCCGCCATCTCCTCCCGGCTTTGTGAACTTGCCCGCAGCCGGGTCGTGTCTGCGCGCTGAGAGCCATGAGCTCAGAGTCCTGGCACCCTCCAGGCTCCGCTCCTACTTCCATACAAGGGCGGAGAGCCGGGATGCCACCCAGAGGCTTGTAGGTCGCTTTGCCCGTCTCCAGAGCAAAAGCCCGCGCGCTCACGCACGCATCACCCAATTCGCTGGCTTCCCTCTTGCCTCTTCCCCAGAGCAGACCTGGGAAAGCGAAAAGAGAACCCTTCCCCCGCTCTGGGATGCAGCAGCGGGGACCCTCTCCCCCTCCGCCCTCGCCCCCAGCCAGCTCTGCCTCGCAGCCGGGGCGGGGGGATGCGGGGGGGGCAAGGGGGGCGGCGTGGGGTCCGCGCGGCTGCGGCGCGCTCCCGGGGAACTTTTGCTTGGCCTGGGCCCAGATGCGGCTAAGATAGACGCGGGCGCCTGCCAGGGCCAGCCAAAAGCGGACACTCCTCTCCTCCGAGCTGGCTCAATCAATTCTCCTACCACGGGGCGCCAAGAGGCCCCGTCCCTGCAAGGGGAATCCGACCCTTAGCTGCCAAGATGTGTGGCAGGAGGGGCGCGAGCGGAGCGGGGTTTGTCCGCAGTGCCGAGAACTCCGTCCGCTAGACGTGGTGCTGAGAGTCCCAAGGCTCTGGGTCGCGCCTCCCTGCAAGGGCTCCTCCGCGGAGCGGTGGGTCTGCGCCGGGCTCTAGCTTGCTGCAGCCTGCCCGAAGACCCGCAAACTCCGCAGCAGCCAGAGTTAGAAGAGCTGCCGACTCCCCAAAGCTCGATGAAGCAAGCGGCTGTTCGGGCAAGAGGCAACGGACTCGGCGCGCTGGTGTGAACCGTAGGGCCCAGGGTGGGCGAAGCCAACCTAGACTCCAGGGCGTCCTTTCCCCGAGTGCTCGGCAGCCCGTGGGCTCGGTCCCCTTCCCACCCGGTTCCTCCAGCCTGCGGCCCCGAGCCCTCCCCGGCAGCGCCCCGGGATGCGCCTCCCCGGAGCCCGAGCCTCCCCGTGGGAAGGCGCGGCGCGCCGGGGAGCCCGAGCCCGGGAGCTAGGGGCTGACAGCGCCGGGAGGGGCAAAGGAGGGACGCTGCACTTCAACTCACCTTGAGCCGCAAGACCTCGGGTGCTGATCACACTTGCTATCAAAGTGGCCACATACCAAATCATAGTACTACCGCGCGCCAGCCAAGAACCTCATCCTATCGCAAAGTGCCCCTGCGCCCGCACACTTCTTGTGCCAGAGCGCCCGCCTCACTCCCGCCTGTCGCCCGCCTACGCCCCGCGCCGGTGCTCCTGCAGCCCGGGCGGCCAGCTCTCCATCCCTCCTCGGCTCCGCTCGGCTCGCGCGCAGCCTCCCCGGCCCGGCGCAGCGGCACCTGCACTGCTAGCCGAGGCAGAGCGCAGCCCGGTCCACGGTGAAGCCTAGCTGGGCCGGGCCTCCGGGACCGCCCCCACCGCCTGCCTATTGGGCAGTGCCCACAAATCTAGATTGCAATTGGCTCGAATATCTGTCCGTCGCAGCGCGAAGGAGGCGAGCCCATTTCAAGGTACGTTGAAGTGTGGCGAGCACAGAGCCGCAGAATCATGCGCATTGCCGGGGAGGAGGCGTTGTAGCGTCTCCGCTCTGTTCTGTTCTCTGCTCACACTGCATGGCAAGTTTCTGGTGACGGAAATGGTAGCTTCCAAAGGGACCCTGACATGTCTCAATTACCCTGGTCAGGTCTGAGGGGATGGAGCCCCCGCCCACCCATGGAACCCAACATCCGGTTTCCATCCAGAAAAAAGCAGTTCCCGGAGGACTGTACTGATGCAGTGATGGGGAAGCCCAGGAGCGGGCATCCTGGGAGAGCTAGGGAACGTCCTTCGCTGGAGATCTTTTCAAAGAGGTCACGCACTGCCTCCCCCACCCCCACTCCCTTCCGCACACAGACACTGTTCCCCCAGAGCAGCACACCACCTCCACCAAACGTGATGTTGAGTTAGGCTCCATCCAGCCTGCAGGCAGGGGGATGACTAAAATGACCTCTAAAAGTCGTTAAGATTTGGAATGAGTCATTCGCTCAGCTGTGAAGTGTCACAGACCCCTCTGGAACACGCATACACACATGCTGCCACCCCCAGTGCCGGTCATCGTTGCTCATCATTACTAAATCTTAACTTTGAGCAATGAAAGTTTTTTTTTCTCTTCTCCTAAAAAAAGGCTTCATCCTCGTGCACATGAGTCCTCCCCTCCCACCTTACTCAGAGCCTAGCCCCATCTCAGCAGAATGAAGCCAAGATGGATTTGGGGAGCGGTTCAGGAGTTCAGGAAGGAGGAGACCCCAGAAAATGGGAAATGGGGCTTCTTATTCCTGCAGAGGTACATAGGTAAGGAAACTGGAAGGTCTTCATATTTCCCAATACCCCTACCGTAGCCTCTCCTCATCCCCTCCCCCAGTACAGTCTTATTTGCAGAAGAAATAAATGAGTGTCATGGAAACATCTACTACAAACAATCACCTCACACCAGCGTTCTGAGGCTGCAGTGAAGACATTTGTTCTTTCAAGGAGGGAAAGCAGTGGTAAGAATCACACAACTCCCCAAGATGGACTGTTGGCCAAGGAAGGAAGACAGAGGGGCAGCAAGGGAGAGCTCAGGAATGTCATCCTCTAAAGCACTCCTTAACCACAAAGCCCTGGCTCTAGGATGTCAAGCACCCAAAAGAAAAACAAGGAGACTTTCTCCTGGGAAATCACATGCACATGTACAAACACACACACACACAACATGCACACACACAGAAAGTGGCTTTGAACACTAGAGGTTCAGCATTCTCTGAAACCCGAACCCTCTTAGCTCACTGCCAGCCAGGAAGTGAAAAGCTGGGACATCCCAGCAGAGTAGTAAACACGCTGGTAAAGCTTTAGCACCTGGCTATAGTCTGGAGAACTAGAACTCTGAAATAACCTCCTGTCCTCTCCACCCACTCTACTCATGCAAACACACTCAAGATGCATAACTCTGGGCACCTATCTCCCTGAGCCATTACTTCAGGTTCTCTTCCTGGTACAAGATGCCTTTCTTGTGGCTATGAAATAAGCTGGAAGCTCCAGGCCTCATTGATGCAGTAATTTGCAGGCAGCATGCCCTAGGGTAACTCCACCCCAACACACACACACACACACAGACACACACACACACACTTTCCCAGGATCCTAGGGCTTGAAGCCTTACTGGAATCCATCTGCAGTGATTATAGGACTCTCCTCCTTCCAAACCTCTAAGCAGCTAACTGTGACCACGAGAGAGAGGCTGGATTCCCAAGAGCTAGCCCCAGTTCCTCATCATTCTTAGGTGTAAACAAGTCATGGGAGTGGGAAGCATTAGGGGTCAGAGAAAGCTTCCCCTAGGGGCCTTCAGGGTAAGGCCACTCTCACCATCCTTCTGGACTGCATTTGTTTGGCCATCTACTTTGTCCTACTCAGAGTGGGGGTTTCGACTAGGGAATTAAAGCATCTGTCAGACTGGAAAGAAAAAAAAACACCCAAAACAAGCTCAAGAGTATGAATTGGGTTGGGAAGCGGTTCAAAGGAACTAGCTAAAGAGGAAAATAAACTTCTTCTGGGTGAGTCTACTGGAAATAGTGTGGAGCAAGGGAGTGAAGACAGAAAGGAAAGGAAAGAAAATTGAAATACAAAGGGAAAAGTTATCATCATCATCATTATCATCATCATCAGATATGTCTCAGTTGGGTTTCAGATCATCTCAAGAGAAATATAACATATTAGGTCACAGTGAGGAATGAGACCAACAAAATCTTTTCCTCTTGGCATATGGCTGAGCTTTGGATCCAGGAAGGATGGCAGCCCCTTCCTGGCATGGACATATCCAGTTAAGTATGGCCCCCAGCTGTTGGAGAAGGATATAAGGAAGGAACATGAGCCATTCTCATAAGTAGCTCCTACGCGTAGTTGATAGCCATCAATGTCACTAGTAAGTGCAGTGATCTATCCAGGAATGCCATGGATACCAGGTATGGGAGTGTATGTCATCTTCTCTTAACCTCACAGAGGCATTTACTTTTTGGAAATACAAAACACTAGTCTCATCAGTTAGTTTACAAAAACCCCACCTGGCCACCTACCCACCCATCCCCACAGGCCCTTGGAGTGCAGGTGAGAAAGATGGCTGGCAAGAGCTTCAAATCTCAGAGAAAAGGAAACTGGCCTCACTCGCTTGCCATATCCACTGAGCAAGTAGGACTCAAAAACAATAATTTACTCACCTGTCGCTTCCTGCCTTCCTCATAGCTCCAGACCTCTTTGTAGAATCTAGGGTAGAACAATTGTTGGGACAGCTGCTTGTAAAGAAGAGAGGCAGCTCTAAATCAAAGCAATTTACTCAAAATAAACAGCAAAGAGCATGTGTTTATATAAATAGGAAACTGTATCAGTTGTCTTGCCATGTAAAAACCCATTCCAAAATATTGTGGCTTAAACTAATAAGACATTCATTTGCTCACAAATTTGCAATTTAAGTAGGGCTTGGTAGGGACAGCTCTTTCTATTTCATGTGGCGTCAGCTCCACAGGGGCATGGAAGTTTGACTTTCAAGGTAGCTCACTCATATGGCCAGCAAGTCAGTGCTGGTTGTTAGCCAGGACTGCCAGCAAAGAGCTGTGGTTCTTCTGCACGTGGGATTTTCTACATGCTGCTTGGGCTTCCTCACAAGGTGGCTGGGTTCCAAGAGCTGGCACTCCAATAGAACCTGGTGAAAGACATATCACCCTTTATATCCCAGCCTTAGAAGACACATAGCATCACTTCCACCAGAGTCAAAAACCTGCCCCAGTTCAAAGGGAGAGGATACAGATTCCTACATCTCAGTAGAGCAGTGTCCCTGTCTCATTGTAAGAAGGATTTGTGGAATAGGAGAGTGTATAAGTAGGGAGTGTTGCAGCCAGTTTGGATATAATTTGCCTTGAAAACAGTCTTCAAAACTAAAGCAAAAATGAACCCTAGAAGAAATCACTAGAAAGAAAGGTATAGTAGAGTTCTCCAGAGAAACAGAACCAACAGGATGAATATAGATATAGCTACATAAGGGGGATTTATTATGGGAATTGACACATGCAATTTTGGAGGCTCAGTCCGACTATATGCCAGCTGAGAGTTGGAGAGCCAGAGAAACCGGTGGTGTAATTCAATCTGAGTCCAAAGGCCTGAGAGCCTAGAGCTCTGATATCCAAGGGGCAGGAGAAGATGTCCCTGTTCCAGAAAAGAGAGCAAATTTGCCTTTCCTCAGCCTTTTTGTTCTATCTGGGCCCTTGATGGATGGATTGAATGATGCCCACCCACACTGGTGGTGAAGGTAGATCTTCACCCAGTCTACTGATTCAATTGCTAATCTCTTCTAAAAACACCCTCACAGACACACCCAAAATAATGTTTTACCAGCTTTCTGGGCATCTCTTACCCCAGTTAAGTTGACACCTAAAACTAACCATCACCAAAGGGCTTGACATACAGTAGCTGGATCTTGGAATTTTCTCACTTTAATTTAAGCTGCCATCATCAGTCCCACATCTCAGAAATGTGCCCTTGACCCTTATAAAAACTAGTCTATTTATGAAGCAAATCCTTTCACCTTGTTTTCTCTTAATATACCAGAGACCAGTCAACATGTTTTAAAAGTACTTGGAAGGAGAGAAGAAAATAAACAAAGAAAATTGGATTTCTGAAATATAAATATCTAATCTTAAGATCTGATGCAGAAGCGTAGAAAATTTTTGAAAGGTTCTCAAACCCTCCTATCATAAAAATTTTTCATCTAGGTTCAAGATGCTGGCAGAACTTTGCAAGCACCTTGCGTGGCTCCCTTCCCTCCTAGCTCCCTGCTTGTCTCTTGGGTGGGTGGCCTCCAATCACAAGTTGTTTCTCTGGACCCAAGCAGCCCTTCAACAATCCACCTTGCTCTCTCCAAATGTAAGTTCCTGAAGCCTTTTTCTTACTAAAACTCAAACTTCGTTATGATTCAAATTTCCCGGAATATCCAGAGTTCTCCTACTCAGTTGCAATTTCCCCTGAAGGCCACAGCTTGCTTAGGTGGAGGTGACTGGCCTGGAGACTGATCCAGTTCTTCCTCACTTAAGATAACCTGTTTCGACCATGGAAGTCGATCATTTTCTGCTATCCCATCCAGATGAGTCCATAAGCCCAGGAAGAGAGTCTACAGAACCCCGTCTACTGCAAGAGTGCAGCCCAGCATTGCTTCCCCTATGCTCTGAGCATCCTGTACATGTGGCAGATGTCACACACCTGAGAGTGGGCAGCAGACGACACTCCCACAACTCTCCCTGGTCATGTACGAGTGCGTGGGTCTGATTGTGTATATCCATAGAGCAGAATTCTCTCATGCTGAGCCTTAAGTCAGAGCCCCTAAAGTCGTGTTTGTGGCAACATAGTAGAAATTAATTGATAAAAAAGCCAGTTCCTGGAATTTTAGCCAAACTATATTTGTTCCTTGTCTGGCTGAAGAGGGAACATGTTCTTGCCTGAAGTAGAAAGTGGATTCATAATTCAAGATAAGTTTGTTTGAAAGTGAGATGTGTAGCACCTTCAGCCATACTGATCCCTCTCTTTCTTCTTGGCGTTTCAAGCCAACTCTAAAGAATCTCGGAGAAGACATGCTTCATGGTTTTGTGGCTTAAGCTAGGAGTGCAGAAAGGAGGTTTGCTGCTCTGCATGACATTTGTCCCACAGAACTCAGGATCCCTAATTGTGAACTGTCCCATGAGAACATGTCACCATCACTGTTCAGCAACTCCTCACCTTACCAGGGGCTGCATCTTAGAAACTGTGGTTCATAGGCCTCCTGGGGCAACTCTAGCCCACCTGAGTGTGCCCTTGCCTGCCCGCGGCTAAAGGCTCACACAGTGAGATGCTGGGACATTTGGCAACAGTGGACCTCACTCACACACCCTGGCATTCAGGACTCTAGCACACAGCCTGGAGTCAAGGCTCCATGGCACCATCCGGCTCTGGCCTTAGCAGCTTGGGGCTTTGGGTAATTCCTTTTTGCCTGAGTTATCATCCCCCATCTGTGTAAAGAACTGTAGAAGATAGCAGGAACTGTGGTTCGCGGGCGAGGAGGATCTGAACATTCCTATGGGCAGTTTCTTCATCACAGATTCTCTGAAAGCCCCATGACATGCCCCTGTGATATTACATAGGAGGAAAAGGAACCTAGCTTTATCCCAAAATCTTGGAGGCTTGGGTAGCCAGGGATTCTAGTATAGCATAGAAGATTCCACAGAGGCACACGGAGTCATGGATTCAAGCCCCTGGCAACCTTTAGAAACTGGCAAAAGGGTGATTCGAGCAGAGGCTCAGAAGATAAGAGGAGTCAGCCAAGGGTCAGGCCATGCTAGAATGCCACAAGTGGACAGAGCCAGGCCCTAAGCTGGAGAAGCACCTGCAGAAGGGGCTCCCCGAGGAACAAGCAGCGCCCGAGCACCGGCTTGCAGTCGGCACTGCGCTAGGCCTTGTGGAGGGCATCCAAGTGGCTGGCCACAGTCTCAGTCACTCGGCGTCTGGTTGGAGAGACAAGGCTGACCACTTGAGCAGCACTTGCTGAACTCTGTCCACATGGCACCTCCAGAGAGACAGCGGTCCAGGCCTGAATCGCAGCAGAACCACAGGAGACAGAGGTGGTGCAGACGGTAAGGGCTGAGCAAAGGAAATGAGATCTGAGCTCAGTCTTCAAGAAAGAGGAGGAAGAGACAGGGTGGGGGAGACGAGAGACTGCGGGCCAGGGAAGCTGGTGGTCTGCAACCCACCAAGGTCAAAGGTCTGGTCTGCCTAGTGACCCTGGCACCTACCCAGAGTGGGCATTCAGTAAAGGTGCGTGGCAACCGAATGCCCAGGAGGAAGTGGCAAGGAGGTGACCTGGCTGGCAAGTTTGTGGCATAAGGAAGCTGCCATGTTTGGAACAGAGACTGTGCTGGGGGAGAGTGAGGAAATGGTCAGCTCAGAAGGGTGGAGACTAGGCGCTGGCAGGTGGGAATGGCGCAGGTGAGTGCAGGTTAATGGGGGGAGGGTCTGGTGCAAAGGAAAGGCTGAGGAGAAAACATGCCTCCTGGCCCAAAAGGAGCTGGATGCACAGAGGTGGGCTGGAGAGAGAAAGAGGCCCGCAGTGGTGTGGGAGGCCTGTGCTTCTGCTCCGGACCCACAGATGGGAGGGATGGGGATGGGGGAGGAGAGGGTGCCCTGGAGCCACAGCTGGAGGGCTTCAGGGGGTCTATTCTGGAACCCATTTGACCCCAGAACTGCCATTGCAGGACCCCTCCACACTGAGCCCTCAACGCCACACAGAAGGGCCTTGTGTGGCAGTGTGGGAGATGCCCAGTGCGTCTTTATGCCACAGCCC
>VBSM01000639.1:1748655-1774351 GCA_008086735.1 Cheirogaleus medius | reverse complement strand
AGAGGAGAGGGGAGGGGAGGGGAGGGGAGGGGAGAGTTGAATGGAGTCTCCAGAAGTTTCCCTCCTTTCCCTACCTGCCACAGGCAGGCAGATGCCCAGTGCTCATGCTACCTGCATAGCCCTTACTGCCCAGAGCTGGTTCTACCTGCTTCCTGCCATCTTCTTTCTTCTCCTTCCACCTTCTGAAGCTCTGTTTCTCCAAACACGGCTCCTGGACCACCCACGTTAGAATCACCTGTAGCACGTGATAAAACCTCAAGCTTTGGGGGCTCGCCTCAGACCCACCCCAGACCTACTGAATCTGAGCCGCAGGGAGCAGAGCCTGAGAAGGTGCCCTCCGCCAAGCCTCCCAGTAGTCAGGCACAGCCGAGGAACCACTGTCCTGGCAGGAGCAGGAGCCATCCTCCAAAGCCACCTGGTCGCTTCTTTCCCACACCCCTTCACCCCAGATGAGTAACAGCCCTCTGACACACAAGCTCCATGACTTTTTCGAGAATCCCCACCAAGAGAGAACCTCTGCGATAGCCCAGAGTTGGGTCTGCAACTAACAGACGCAGGAAACCAGTGGGGAACTGTGGACCCAGTTCTGCCGCTCGCTGCCCTGAGAACCTTGGCAAATCACCTTGCACGTGTGCCTCCATTGCCTTAGATACGGAATGGGCTTGATACTTGTCCTCGCATCTTATGATTATGATATAAGGTTCAAACAAGAAAAGTGAAAATGTGTTCACAGTCTAGAGCCTTGAATAGATGACGTGTGATTATATTATTATGTAGGCGATGCCTGGGAGGGAAAGACAGGCTCTATCAGGAGCTGCTGTCCCCACACTGCAGACCAGCAAGGGCAAACGCAAGCCACTCGGCCGCCAGTGCCCACCACTCCCCATGGGCTTTGCTCAGAGCTCGTCCTGAGCCCGGGAGAGGAAAGGAGGCTGAGTTAGGAGTCCCATGTCCCTGGAAGAAGTCCTTGGGTCTCCTCAAGTGAGGCTCCCCTCCACCCACGCCCCCATCTGCCTATCGGTCACCAGCCCCTCCCCAGGACAGCAGGCCCAGCCCTCCGCATCGGCTGCTCTCCCTCTAATTACTCTTTACACACTCTGGCGCCAGGCCCTCCAACCAAATTACAATTGATTCTTCACTACTCCTGGATCAATGTCATCGACCTTGGAACAAGGAGGACAAATCCAAACTCGCCCTCTAGGAACCAAACGCCCACGGCACAGCCCAGCAGAGAGAGCTGCCCCCACAAACTGTGAATGTGTGTGTGTGTGCACACACAAGGGCACTCATTCTCTTGCCCAAGAAGCAAAAGGATGACCACGTGCACAAAATGCCCTGGGCCACACACAGGCATTCACATGTAGACACGTAAATTGGTTCAATACACTCACAGAGCCACTCTTATGCATGTCTGTCTACATATGTGTACACAAAAAGCACACGCATCCACTCATACACAGGGGCACATACACATGCCACTGACTAGAAGAAGAGGGCCCTTTGGGGACCAGAGAAAGCACTAGCACATCCAGCCCCCTCTCCAGCTGCCCTCCTAGCTCCACACGCAGGAGCTTGCCCTGCCTGTCATTGGTGCATGAGAGGCCCGTGTGCCTGAGACACACACCGCAGAGCAGAGGCTCTTCAGCCAGTTGTGTAGGACTCTGGCGCACCCTCTTCCGGGACCTGCCCTGCCTGCCAGCCCTTCAGGATGTTGGAGAAACGCCCAACCACTTCTCCACCAGACAGAGCCCATTATAACTCAGCTGGGCTCTCTCGACACCTCGGTCCTCAGAGAAACTGGGAGTACATCTGCACCTGAGGCCCCAAATAATTGGAAATGAGGTGCCAAGCTTTACAGATGCCAACGCTGGGGGACAGCCACCAGCCCACTCCCCTCCAGCACAGATATGGAGGCACAGAGAGAATGTCATGAATAGAAGAGACAGAAGGCAGAGTGGGACCACCCACCCAACATGACCAGGCAGATGCCCAAGGCCTCAGACTACACTGCCCCCTACCCCACGGTCAAGTTCTTCTACTCTCCCCACACCCCCCAGGCCAATGGCCTCACGCCAGGCCCATCTCTAGGTCAAGTCACAGGAACACGGAACATCAGAAGGAGTAAAGCCTTAAGAGATAAAGTCGCCCCCTGCCCATATTCTCTCAGTGCCCAAATGTCCTTAATGCCATTCTCAGTGAGGAACTGTCCATCATTCTGAACATGTTCACTGGGACACCGTGGGGAATGGAGAACTCCATCGTGCAGCCCGTTCTCTGGCCCAACAGCTCTAAAGTTCTCTCAAAATATCAAAATCTCCCTCCCCATAACGTCCACCAACTGGTGTGAAGTAGGAGGAAAGCCATTTTTATTATAAGGGGTTGGTCATTCTGCTGAGCTTCGTAAGGAAGGGCCACTGTCTCACATCTCTCCTCCAGGTTCTCAAGGTGGGACTCTGCAGAGGCCAAGAGGGAGACCCTGGGGACAATCCAACCCTTGGGGAAGTACATGGGACTGGCCTCCCTTGCACAAAAGGAAGATCTTGAAAGAGTCAGATATCTGTCAATCTATGGAAGAAGTCCAGTTCAGGTTTCACGTCTAATTTTAGTCTACCAATTTTCCTGTGTGATAGTGGGAAAGTTCTTGGGTCTCACCAGGCCTCAACTTCCCGCAAAATAAAATGAGCTAATAGAATTACGGCCGATAATGACAGATGTCTAAGGTCTGAGGAGGACACGTGCGGTGCTGTGCATGGCATGCCCACGTGAACGCCCCCAGGCCTTGGCTCCAGCTTTGGATCAGAACCCAGCACAGAGCGTGGACATCTCCGTTCTAATGGGCTCTGTGTGCTTGGCTTGACCCTCCTCTGCGCTATCTATTTCCACCTCTCACACAGAGCTTTTCCAGCCTTTCCTTGAGGCTTGAGGACCATGAACTTTGCCCCCACACTCCCCACCCCACTAGCTGTCACTGCTTGCATTCGGCAGTCCCTTGTAGGCCAGAGCAAGAGTGAGTGGGTCTGATGGAGAGAAGCTTCTGGGAGATGCTGTGGTGGCTCTGTCCTCCTCCCTGCCCTTCCCACCACCCCAACATCCACACAGAAAGATCGAGAAGCATTTCCCAAACCACCTTGCAACTGTGTCTCTGGGCACGCATTAGATGTCACCAGTTGCGTGCACTCACACAAGATCCGGAGGACAGACAGGAGGGAGGTGCTCTTCCCGAAGCCCCGGCTGTTGGTGGTCGTCAAGGTCATAACAGGCTTGCAGGAGTTTCCAGTGTTCACTCTTCATTTTCTAAGTTTTGAAAATGGTAGCAGTAGCCTCCTCATCTGATACCCTAATCCCTGGGTTCCGCAGTCCCCTCTCTTATCTCCAGGCTTCCAGAAGCTTCTCTAGATCCAGGGCACCTCTAACTTCAATGGGCATAGCCCTGATGACAGCCTCACAGTGACAGCTTTCCTTCTTTTGAGACAGAGTCTCTCTCTGTGGCCCCAGCTGGAGTGCAGTGGCATCGTCGTAGCTCACTGCAACCTCAAACTCCTGGGCTCAAGCGATCCTCCTGCCTCAGCCTCCCAAGCAGCTGGGACTATAGGCACATGCCACCACCCATGGCTAATTTTTTAGTGGGTGATTGTTGTTGTTGTTGTGGAGACTAGATCTCATGGTATTGCTCAGGCTGGTCTCAAACTCCTGGCCTCAAGGGATCCTCCCACCTTAGCCTCCGAAGTGCTGGGATTACAGGCGTGAGCCTTCACACCTGGTCGGCTTCCCTAATTCTGTGTTGTTCTGGGAGTCATCCCAGTAGCCTCGATCTGCTTCTTCTGCCCTTCCAAAGACTACAAGCCCTGAAATTTGTGTGTTCAATCCCTTTCAGCTTGAACTATCTAAAGTGGAGACTTTTTCCTTCTCTGCACCTTGACATACAAGATGCAAGCTGGGGTAAGAGCAGTTACTGTGTCAACTTCATTCAACAGACACTTAATGAGTGCAAACCATATCACCTGGCACTGTGCTAGGCACTGCGGCTGCAGTGACCGTGGAGACAAGGTAGTCACGCCAGCAGGTGAACAGAGGCCTGAACAGAGTGGCAGGGATGGGCATGGTGAGGGTAGGCAATGTCCCAGTCTCCACCTAGTCAGTCCAGCACCAGGGAGAGAGGCACATTCAAAAAGGCAGCCTTCGGGGTGAGTGGGTGGGACTGAGTGCTGGCTTCCGGGCTCACCATGGAACTCGCACTCTCTCCAGGGCTCAGTTGCTTTGCTTCACTCCCACCAAACCCGTCCTCTTTGCACTTTTTGTCCCTCATTCTTCCAGACTCGGGACATGCCCTCTCCCAGGAGGTCTTCCTGGCTCTCCTCCCTCAGGGCTTTGTTCTGTGCTTCAGAGGCAGTGTTTCATAGATTGAATTCACATGATTCTTATCCTAGCATTTCTTTTTGCGCACGGCACCTGTGCGCACAGGCACACCACTGCAGAAAGCTATTTGTCTCAGATGGGGCTCCAGACGCTGAACCCAAGATAGGGGTTCACATGCTGGGACTTAGGGAGGGAGGGCTCCCAGGAGTAACCCCAAGGAAGTGAGGAAAGCAGATTGGCAAGGCAGGAAGCCCAGGAAAGACGTGGTTTCATCTCAAGTCCAGCTTCTGTCTGCCCTCCCCAGGGCCCCAAAGCATGAATGGCACCCCAGACACCCCCACCTTGAGGAAGGGAGCTGGCCTGCTGTAACCTACACCACGCATCTCCCTGCGGGGAAGGATGCAGCCAGGGCTCAGAGAGCAGCGCAGGGAGGGCAGGGGCAGCCCAGGAAAAAGGCCTGGGAAAAGCACAACTGCAAGAATAATAAAATAGAAATGGACTACAGCATTCCCAGAGAATAAGAATTGGACAGAATGGGGTCACGGGAAAGGCGGTAGGTTCCTGATCCAGTTGCCTTTCTCCCCTACCAGCCAAGCCAGAGCTGGGTCCAAGCAGATTCCCACCAAGATGGCACACGGTCACAATGAATAACTGTTTGTGCTTGCAGGTGTTTGGGGATTAATAACAAGCTTATTAGTTAAGCAACATAAAGCCACAGGGCATGGCTTTTTTTGTTTTGCTTTCTTTGAGACAGAGTCTCACTCTGTTGCCCTAGCTAGAGTGCAGTGGCATCATCATAGCTCACAGCAACCTCGAACTCCTGGACTCAAGCCATCCTCCTGCCTCAGCCTCCCAATTAGCTGGAACTATAGGCATGTGCCACCACACATGGCTATTTTTTCTATTTTTAGTAGAAACAGGGTCTCGCTCTTGCTCAGGCTGGTCTTGAACTCCTGAGCTCAAGCGATCTTCCGCCTCAGCCTCCCAGAGTGCTGGGATTACAGGCGTGAGCCACCGTGCCCGGCCTCATGCTTTTTACTATATGCCACAAACAGAGCTGTTCTCCAGGTGCCAGTGGATTCTGCATTGTGCGATGACAAGGAAGGACAAGGCCACAGTGACCTGATGCCTCGATTCTCTGCCTGGGGGAGTGACATCAGGGTGATGTGCCTCTTGCCTTGAGGTGGATCTCCAGTGTGGTTGTCATTATTTTTGTTTCTTCACCTCTAAGCCAGAAATCCTGACTCCCATAACCCCTAAAACAGCTTCTGGGAGGGCCAGCATCAACAAACAAGCAAAGGAGGTGCCCTGGGGAGCTCTGCAGAACTCTCTCCAACCTTCTCTCAGCCCCACTCCCTTTCCTCCTCCCTCCATAGCTGCCTTTTCTCCCGGCCCTAAAGGAGCAGGTGGTGATTCTTTTCAGAGTGGAATTGGCCCAGGAAAATATCTACTCTGGCCAAGAAGAGAAAATGACAGCAACAGGTCCCAGAGAATCTGTCTCTGTCTGGACACGCTGGATGCTAGAGCGGTGAAACCCACGCCAGGCGCCACCAGCCCCAGCCCCTGATGGGTGTCCCCTCCTGGCCCAAGAAGACAAGACCGTCGTGGCTCCCTGCTCACAGGCTGGGGTGGTACAGTATCTTGATTTGCAGTATGAGAAGCCACAGAGTTGGTACTTATTGGCATGGTAGACAATGAGCCAGGGCAGCACAGAAAGGGGCACGTTTTACAGTACAGCCAGGAGCGCTGCCCACGTGGTGGAAACTGCTCAAAATGAAAGTTAGCAGGGAAGCTAGGACCCGGGCACAGGGAATTAGGGGAGACATGGATGGCGGGGCAGGAGGGCTGTCAAGGGCAGAGCAGACACAAGCATATAGTCTGCCTGAATCAGTGGCTAAAATCTGCCCTGTTACCTTCCCTTTCCCAGCATCTCCAGGAAGCATCTCTCCACTTGCCTTCGGGGCACTGCTCCTCCCATAAACACACCATTGGCTCCACTCAAAGATTGCTCAGAAACACTCTTTTCTTCTCACTTGAGCCATTTTCTTGAGCAATTGTCCAAAACTGGAAATGCAAAAGACTTGTGAATTCTAGAGTCTTACAGAGATTGGGCCACCCATTCCTTCACCTCTGCAGACTTACACATCCTAGGACATTCGGGGGCTCCTGTTCTTATGCATGAGTCACGTGAGTGTAGAAGACTATACTTGTCTGGGAACCCAGAGCCCTGCACCCCTAAATCCTGTCTTCCCAGCCACTCTTGGGCCCCATCTCAAGCCCTGCAGTGTCCTAGCAGAGACAGACGTGTGGAGAACAACATCAGGCCAAAGCACACTCTTTACTTTGTGCTGAAAACCCCAAAATGGTCCCCAGCGAGAAGCCTAAACATATAGAGGTCTCCTCTGCCAAGACTAGAGGCAGGGTCCTTCCTTCATTCCTCTCTCCAGGTCTGCACCTGCTTGACCAGAGAGGGGAGGGGATCTGCAATGAAGCACAGTGAGAAAGAGAAGCATCTCTTCTTCAGGCCGAGTCTAGTGCCCTGGCCAGGAACCATAGGTCAGGACAGTTCCCAGTAGGAAGGAGAGAAAGTCCTAGGCTGCCGACTGAGGGAGAAAGGCCAGACCTACAGCACTTTGGCCCAACCCATTCTTGCCTCAGCCCACAGAAATCCATATTCTGTCTGCTTGTG
The DNA here is from genome assembly GCA_008086735.1 of Cheirogaleus medius. Classification (NCBI taxonomy): domain Eukaryota; kingdom Metazoa; phylum Chordata; class Mammalia; order Primates; family Cheirogaleidae; genus Cheirogaleus; species Cheirogaleus medius. The sequence goes on along the minus strand of VBSM01000639.1, from coordinate 1,767,306 downwards.
CATGAAATGCGGGTGAGAACAAGGGAGCAGGGAATCCAAGAGCTTCCCCCAGGAGCCGAGGCCTCTGGCCAAACTGGAGTCTCACATGACCATGCTTGGAGTCTACCTGTGCTTCCAGGGCCCTCAGGGTCCTCTGCTCTCACCTGAGCTAAGAGTCTGAGAGGCCAAATTATTGATGCTGTGGGAGCCTTCAAATGGTGTTTCCTGTGGGTGTTATTTCCAGCCTAGTGTTGCAGTCACATCGCTCTGCCTGGTGATTACTATATTATTATAAATTAATCATAGGCTAACAATACACCCTCACCTGCTTCCCTCCTCAGGCCGCGCGAGACTCCACCTGGAGCCTGAAGCACCCACCAGCTGCACCCCCATCCCACCCTCAGGGGCCAGCCCTGAAGTCAGCACCCTCCCACAGATAATCAGAAGAGGGTATTTTCTTGTGCCCCTGTTCTAAGCTGGCAATGTCCACAGCCTGGGTTCAGAGCCCACAAGTCTTTGCGCCCAGTGGCTCCCCTTTCTTACCCTCAGATGACAATGGTCTAGGAGGCCAAGTGAAGTCCACAAGAGACAACAGGTAGTTTTGATGGTTTGCTGGCATCCGGAAGAAAAGGAGGACAGAGCTGCGGTTATCTGGGACTAGCTTACTCATCCAAGTGCTGATTCAGCACAACTTTATGCCAGGCACATTCATTCACTCATCCACTCAGCTATTAAATGTTTGTCAAGCCTTTATCCGGCAAGTGCTGCTTAGGCAAAGTGAACAAGACAGACCAAGGACCTGCCCTCAGGGAACTCCACTCCGGACACAGGTACTATGTCAGGCCCGGGGAGACAGCAGTGAAAGGTCGTGGTCCCTGAACAATGAGTGAGGAGAGTATCAATCAGTCATTTAAGGGCATGATCTGAGTGCCCACTGGTGTGCTGACTTTAGAAGGAGAGAGATATAGCCCAGAGACAGAAGACTTACTCCCTGACCTCAAGGAACAGAGGCTAGTGGAAAAGAAGTATAAACAAATACAAAACAACTGATCAGGTACCAAAGAACCAAGGGAATATGCCACTGAGATGGGCCCCATGAAGCAACCAGGGGATACGTCACTAAGCGTAGTAGCACTGATTTCAGGAACCGAGCCCCTCACCTGTGGTTTATACTCTGCCCTTGCAGGCCTGTTCACATCTTTCAGGAGTCTCTCTATGCCATAAGGCATTTGTGCATGCTCACCCACAACATGACCAAGGCATAGAATATGCCTAGACATCAGGTATAATGTTCTGGGCTTAATAGTTATTAATGGGTTACCATCATGAGAAGAAAAAGGCTGGGGTGGTGGTGATATTGGAGATAAGGGACTTCCCAGGCAGGAGGACTGGTCACCTGAGATGATGATGTAGGTATATGCAGAGCCCAAACCACACCAATTTAATTGCAAGACATGAGCACTACGGAGAATTCGTTCACCTTACTCATCTTGGTTGCCTCAGATGGGCAGTCTACAGTGTGGCCCCCAATGCTCCAGGCCCCCCAGTATTCACATGCCTTTATATAGTCCCCTTCCTTAGGGCTGACTGGTGTTACCAATAGCATCCTGTGGAAGTGATAGTGTGTAACTTCCATTGCCAGACCATAAAGGCATTGTGCCTTGGTCTCCTGAATTACTCACTTGGGACAAGTCATTGCCATGCTATGAGGACACTTTAGCAACCCTGTGGAGGGCTCCTCATGGAAATGAACAGGGAACTCCTGCCAAGAGCCAACACCACCTTGCCAGCCACATGAATTAGCCACCTTGGAAGCACATACTCCAGCCTCAGTCAAGCCATCAGATGACTGCAGCCCAGGCTGACGTCTGATTACAGTCCCATGAGAGACCATAGCCAGGACCACCCAGCCAAGCCACTCCTGAATTCCTGAACCACAGATACTATGAGAGGTAAGGAAAAGGTATGGTTGCTTTAAACTACTAAGTTTTGGGATAATATGCTATTAATATGTTCCGGCAAGTGTTAACAGCAAGTGTAACAGCTCTTCTCTGCAAGTGTTAACAGCTCTTGTAACAGCTCTTGTCTCGGGAAATAACAGACTGGCACGTGGAGAGTCGGAGAACAGCCTTTATTTGGCCAGCAGGCTCAGCCAACTTCTGATCTTCTGAGCCCCCCACTCCTTCCTTGCTCTCCTCCAGTTTTTATACCCTTGGTAGGACTCAAAAAGCATCCAATCAGCAACAAGCTTTAACATCCAATCAGCAACAAGCTTTAACATCCAATCGGCAACAAGCTATAACATCCAATCAGGAACAAGCTATAACATCCAATCAGCAACAGTGGGATTCAATAAAAAGTACCCAATCAGGATCATGCGAGCAGTGTGGCCGGAGGATGGGAGCAGGCAGCTGAGCACCGAGTGCGGGTCCGGTCAGGACGAGGCGCGGCCCCAGCAGCGCGTACCCGCACACCCACCCGCTGCGGCCTCCAGCCGGCTCAGCACAGCACCGGCCTGTGGGGATGCGGAGCGGCGGGGAGGCGGCGAGCGGCCACGTCCCAGCGCCCGACCGTTTTCCCCATCAAATACATAGCAGAGATAACTAATACATACCCCTAGCAATGATGCAGTTCCTAGAACGCAGCAGGTGCTCAGGAAATGTTTGATGAATGAACAAATGAATGACGCTTCTGGCAGAGGACTTATATATCAAATACTATGACTGCTGGAGGGGAGCGAGTGGGTGGCCATGGCCAGGAGAACCAATATCAAAAATTTGGAAAGATAACAAATCTTAACCCATAAACTTCAATATTCAAGAAATGTCATAACACTTCATTTTCTTTAAATCAAAATAAATTGACTCCAAGTCATTGTTACCGGAGAACCATCTCTACCCCTACCTCAACCTCACTCAAGAATCTGGGGAAAGGCCGGGCGCGGTGGCTCACGCCTGTAATCCTAGCACTGTGGGAAGCTGAGGCGGGCGGGAGGATCGCTCAAGGTTGGGAGTTCAAAACCAGCCTGAGCAAGAGCGAGACCCCGTCACTACTATAAATAGAAAGAAATTAATTGGCCAACTAAAAACATATATATAAAAAAATTAGCCGGGCATAGTGGCTCATGTCTGTAGTCCCAGCTACTCGAGAGGCTGAGGCAGGAGGATCGCTTGAGCCCAGGAGTTTGAGGTTGCTGTGAGCTAGGCTGACGCCATAGCACTCTAGCCCGGGCAACAGAGTGAGACTCTGTCTCAAAAATAAAAAAAAAAAGAATCTGGGGAAAGAGCCTCTACTCCCCAAGCCTACCATGGTCACCTGTGATACCTTCAAAGCCTACACACCATGATTCCTTAAAGTCAGGTTGCACTACAGCTATAGGGACTTTCTTGGGAGTCCCAGGGTCTAAAATAGTCTCTTAGAAACACAATAAAGCCATTCCCTTCTTAGTTCTCACACAGCATTCATTCATTCAACAAATATCTATTGGGTGCTGTATTAGCCAGTGTTCTCTGATAAACAGAACAACAGGGTCTGTGTATGAGTGTGTGTGTGTGTATGAGTGTGTGTGTCTGTGTGTGTGTGCAGAGACAGAGAGAGAGATTTATTGTGTGTGTATTGTGTGTGTGTGTGTGTGTGTGTGTGTGCAGAGAGAGATTTATTTTAAGGACTTGGTTCATGAGTTTGAAACTGGCAAGTCCAAGGCCTGTACCATAGGCCAGCAGGCTGGAGACCCAGAGAAGAGCTGATGCTGTAGCTCAAGTCCCAAGGTGGTCTGCCAGCAGCATTCCCTCTTCTTTGGGGGAAGTAGAGTCTTTTTTCTCTTAAGGCAGCCAACTGATTGGATGAGGCCCACACACATTATGGAGGCAATCTGCTTTACTCACAGTATACTGATTTAAATGTTAATCTCATCTTAAAAAGTACCTTCACAGTAACATCCAGACTAGTGTTTGACCAAATATCTGGGTACCATGATTGAGCCAAGTTGACACAAAAAATTAACCGTCACAGATGCCATTAATTGATCTGGGCACTGGGGATATAGCAGTGAACCAAAACAGACAGGTGACAAAATCTTTGGTCCATCGGAGCTTTTACATTCTAGGGGTAGGAAAATGATAATAAACAAATAATCAAATACATATATTTAGGTAGCTCTTATGCCAAGAAGAAACATAAATCAGGTGAAGTGGAAGAAACTAATGAAGGTTGCCATTTCAGACAGTGTGGTCAGGGAAGATGTCCCTGAGAAGATGGCATTTGCGCAGAGACCTAATGGAGTGGAACAGGAAGTCACATGAATGTCTGGGGGAAGAGCATTCCAGGCTGAGCGAACAGCTAGTTCAAGGCCTCCACTCGACACCGTGGGAGTCGCTGCCCTCAGAAGTTCTGTCTTTCCACCTCTCCCCACCCCAAGGAGCCCAGACTTTGAAAACAAAAGCCAGGAAGGGAGTTTGTCTACGAGTAACTTCTCTTTTGGTGATACAGACCTAATCCGCCTAAACAAGAGAACGAACACGCCAGACCTGCTACTTTCTTGCAAAGGGATGGGGTGGGGAAAATATAAATAGACCAAATATTAATTTCTCAAAAAATCAAATAGCCACAGGACCAGCAACTACCCATCACACTCTGCACCCAGCTGGGATCTTGAGGCAGATTTTGTGGGTGAGGGGAAGCAGGGAATCTCTCATTTTTAGAACTCTCTAATTCAGGAGAGCTCACAAATTTCCTCACAAAAACTGGAGAAATTCTTCTCCCAAGCTATCAGATTTTCCCAAGAAATCTAACAGGGATTGGAAAATCAGAGCGGGGGCAGCAACGGGATGTGTCTGCACTCACACGTCTCAGACGTGGAGCTGCTCAGCCAGACTCCAGCCTGGGCCAGGCCCTGCGAGCCTAGCAGGAGCCCCCAGAAGCCAGCCTGGAAGAAATCAGAGGCCGTGGTGACCACTCCCCTCCCCGCGAGACAAGTGAGTGAGCTGCTGTGGGCTTGAGGTAGGAAAGCCGGAGGGGGAAGAGGCGAATGTCCCCTAAGGGCAGTGAGCTTAAACCAGAGACCTGCTGCTGGGGAGGGCTGGGTGGCTCCAGGCCACGTAGTTTTGAAGAGGCCTTGGTTCTGCCCCTTCCCCCTCTCACACTCCACATACAAAGCCCCTAAGAGAAGATGGTATCTGGGAAATTGAGATCAATTAAGTTCAACAAACCTGTGTGCATTAAATTTTCTTCTCTGTGCTAGGTACCCTGCCAGGTGCTGGAAATGCCAAGAGGAGTAAAATGCAGCCCTGCCCTTTGTAAGCGCATCCAAGGTTATGGCATGATCCCCGGTATGCCAAGGGTACGAGTAAAGTACAGTGAGGGCACAGAGGAGAAAAAGATTAATTCTACCTGGAGGTTTTAGCAGGAGGAAGGGGGGATACTTCTCAGAGAAAGTGACACGTGACCTTGGGGAGTGAGCGGGGATGGTGCTGGGCCGGCAGCAGGGCAGGATGTGCAGGGCATGTTCTAGGGTCAGACAGAGGGCAGGAGGTGGTGAGGGAAGTGGGCTCGGGCTGGCCTAGGAACAGACCTGTGCTTCAGTGATGAGGGGCTCTGGGGAGAGCTTGGCCCCATCCTCATAGGCAGCTTGGACATGGACCTACAAACTCTTTGAGAAAGGCACCCCTGGCATCGGCAGGGTGCGAGGTAAGGGACCTGTGAGGAAGGAGCAGTGATGAAGAGGGAACCCGGACGTCATCAGGAGTCCAGGCCACGGCCCACGTAGGAAGTGTTGCCAGCCCCTGCTAAGGTGATGGCCCAAGGACAGGGAAGAGAGGGCAGATTGAGGGAGGGCTCAAGCGCTGCGAGGCCGGGGCACAGCTGGTCCAGGTGGCTGCAGAGATTGGGAGCTCAGGCATCGACGTGCAGAAGAAAGGGCCAGAATGTGTGTCCTGAGAGGGCAGGGCTGGCCTGCCTCACCCAGCCTCAGCGCAATCATGGACACGCAGGAGATACTCGGTGACCGGTGTGGGCCTAACGAGCAGAAGAATAAATGCGAAGTGGTGGAAGAGAAGAAGTAACAGTGAACTCACCTGGCCCACTGCCCTGCCAGGGACGGATGCAGTCCATAAAAGGGCACCTCCCGCTTGGTAGCCCTGAGGGAATTATTTCTAGTCACCGAAGGGTGCCACTTGCTCTGCTCCACCTGCTTGCAGGCCAAGCTGGGTCCCAGTGTGAGCATGGGGCGCAGATCCTAGAGTGGGCGAGAGCCGTCAGGAGGCAGAGGGCATAGCGACAGCGGCAGAACAGGGGGAGGAGGACAGTGAAAGAGCTGAAATCTATTAACAGCAGGAAATCCATAACTGGGTCTGAGGCCAGGAAAAGGGATTTGCAAAGAAAATTCTATTCAGGGTGTATTTCCTCCTTATCGCAGTAAATGGGCTGCCAAAGTGGTATTGCTCTGTATGAAAGCCTGCTGTCCTTTTAAAATTGCACCCAGACACCCGTGCATTATATCTGCTGTGTGTACATAAAGAGAGAAACCTATCCGCAGCTCCCATTCACAAATGCAGGGCCTCACACAAGGAGTGAGGCAGGCGGGGAGTGGTTTCTGCAGGGTAGACACCTCTCCCTCCCTCGAGCAGTGCTGATGCTCCACTTAGGGATCACCCTGGAGCCTGTGCTTCTGGATAAACCCCACCCCTTCCTTTTTAAAAGATTTTCTATTTATTTTGAGATTATTACACAGCAAAATTGACTCTTTTTTCTATTGGTCTATAGCTCTATGAATTTTTACGTGTGTATGGAGTCATGTAACCACCACTAGATCAGGATATAACAAAATACTCCCGTCAGCCCAAAATACTCCCTTGAGCCACCCTTCATTCTCCAGCCCTGCCCAATCCATAACCCCTACAACCATTGATTGTTTTCCATCACTATAATTTTGTCTTTTCCAATAGAGTGGACAAATGGAGCACATACGCTTCCGAGACTGGCTTCTTTCACTGCGCACCGTGTCTGCAAGATTCGCCAAGCTGGTTCTCTTTTCCGTGATCCGGGTGGGCCATGTGTTGCTCCCCTGCCTTTGGGCTACTTCACAATCCTCAGTGCCGCTTTCACAGAATGGGCAACAAAGAAAGGGGAGAAGACACACTTTGGCTTCCCATCCCCTTCATCGCATAAGAATATATTGAGTGTGTAAACAAGAACAAAGTCCTGAGTCTGCTGCTGACTGAATGAACCCCCATTGGCCAAGGGAGCCCCAGGAAACCTTGAAACTGAGTTCCAGCCATGACACATGAGAGGTCAGACATGCCTCATGATATCCGCTCCCCTGCTAACAGCCATCAGGCTTTTCTTCTTTAAGGGCTAATCTGAAACCAATCTCATGATCCACTCCTTGCTAACTGTGGTTTTGGCACTACAGATAACCAGCACTCTTTCCTGATAAGAGACCACCAACCATGGAGTGACTTTTAACCAGTCTAAGGAGCATGTGGAGGGAAGGTTTCTGTGTCCTCTGCTTCACCTGTTTGACACCAGCAGGTGACCATTTCTGAACACAGACCCCTTAGAGGGACACAAAGCTCAATTGTGCATGTACATGTTTCTCCTTTCATAAATATTCATGACTCCTCCTATAGCTTGTTAAATATGTATATTTGGCCACCCCACTCAATATAAATTCCTATTCCCATTGCCCCTCCCTCCAAGCATGTGCTCCTGGTGTGTGGCCAGGGCGCTGCTTTCCAGCCTGTCGAATGGCCACTCACAGGCTGCAACCCTTCAGAGAAATAAAGCTGTCCTTTCCAAATTTATGCGCCTCACCATTTCTTCAGTTAGCAAGCGTCTCCCGTGAGTTCGCGTGTTGTATGACTGGAGTCTGCACTCTCCGCCCTCGTGCAGCTTCCTTCCCTTCTACAGGTGGAGACAGGTGGAGACAGGTGGTGAATAACAGACACACACATAAATGGCATGGTGTGTCAAGGGGCGGGTAGTGTGATGAGGGAACAACAGAGACAGGCAGGAGGAGTCAAAAGTGTGGGCAACAGGGCACCTCATTGGGAAGGAGACACTCAAGCAAAGCCTTGAAGAAGGGGAGGGAGCCTCGCCACCAGGACCCCAGGGAAGCAGGAGGCAGCAGACCCTGGTGGAGCAAAGCAAACACAATCCCGTGGGGTCTGGAGAAGAAGGCGCTTCTCTAAGACTCGGCACTCAGCCACCACCGTGCCTCCCTAGTTCCTTCTGGCGGCGACATCTCAGAGCCTCCAGGATCGCTGCCTCTTACTCACCTCTCCATAGCCAAGCCCAGAAGAGGTTCCTGAAGCCAGCTCAAGCAAATGCTCGCGGCGGAGAGCCCGAGGCAGGCATCCCCAGCCCTCCCATAACTACACCCACCCTCTGCACTGCCTCACAAACCAGGACCCTCACCCAGGACCCTTCATTCTCCTCCCAGGACACTGGCATTCTGGCCAAACTCTGCCAGCAGTGCCCTGAGCTGAGGAGCCGTAGGGGGGTGCCAAGGACCAGGCACGGCCTTAGTCCTGGGGCACAGCCTCGAGGGGCTGGGAGGATTAGGATGCCTGCGTCAAGCCCTGCCCTCAGAACCAGCAGAAGGACACTAATCCACGTCGGTCCCACTGGCCAGGGTTCCAAATCTCATTAGCATTTACAAAAGTGGAATTAATCTTCCCTTGGTAATCTGGTCGTTATTGATTTTTATTTTTAACTTTGTCTTATAAAGACAAATAAAGTGCCTTCAGCAGCACAAATGTTCTCAGGGGTGCAAAACACAGGGTGCAGGGGGAAAGCACACTCAGACAGGATCACAGACTGCCTTGTGGCTCCATCAGCAGGTTCTGGGTAGGAAGTCAGACTCGTCTGAGCCCTTCAACTGCTCATAACCAGGGAGGACCCCAAAAGAGGAGAGAGACCCAAACCCCTAATGCCCCAATTCGGCCCATCTGCAGCTGGTGGAGACAGCTCTGATTCATCTAAGTCATGTGCAAGTTAAAAATAAACATCAGTAACCAGAGGTTTGGAGAAAGAAGGTGACATTTTAAGACGCAAATGAAGTGGGAAGTCCCAAAGCCAGGCGAGGAGACTCCCAAGCCTCTGAGCCCCTGCACATTCACGGCCTGCAACTTGGAGACCACCCCTTCCTGCCTCCACCACTCTCAGGACCAGACACAGAACATCAGCTGTTAATTTGTCAGTGCGGAACTGTGGAGGCTTTTCACACCCAGTGCCTTCTAGGTATACCCTGCAAGGGCATACCGGACAAACCTGGGCCTTCATGCTGATAGACAAGGGCTCACATCCATGCGGGTCACTCGCCACCTCCTGCGCCTCAGTTAAAGGTGATGCGGGCACAGCACCGCAGAGACCTGGTGCAGCACAGGTGCTCAGCGAGCAGCTAGCTATTCATTCATTTTCCGCTTCCCTCAGAAGACAAAATCCAATGTTTAGAGAAATTGGTTTAAATGACAGAAGATAAAAATCTTGATTAAACACCAAGCCTGAGAACTTTCTCATACTAAATCAGGCACCAAGGATGCTACAGCAATATATGAGGTCCTTGAAATATATACGAAATAATAAATTCCTTACTCCCACCCACATAGAGCTTAAAAATCTAGCAGGGGTGTTTATAAACAAGCCACAGTGCACGAGGGAAGTGAGTAGCTGGTAGGGACTGTGCTACCCACTTTATGCAGATCTGGCTGCTGGCTTCCCTTCCGCCCGGCCTGGAAGCGGAAGCAACGGCAGGATGCGGGAGCCTCTGCCTGTCCACCAGGCATGTCCACCTGCAATCTCGTGTTGGATTCTCACAGCCACCCTACAGGGATCAGTATTCTCATTTTCAGATGAGCCAATGGGAACTCAGCTGAGCCGGGTAATTCGCCCAAGACTGGACTTGTCTGGGATTCTAAGCCACGTCTGCCAGCCCAAGGCCGTGTTCTTGCTCTCCCAGCCCAGTACTGCTATCAGGAGGATCCTCAGCCCAAGCCTGGGGACCTCTCAGCCAGAAGAGCCCGTGATTCACTAACTCGTTGCATCGCCTGAGCGTCCGGCCCCTCTTCTGACGTAGCTCTTGACAAGCGCCTCTGAGGTCCCGTAACTCTTCCCTCATTAGCTCCCTGAGCCTCTTGCTCACGTGCTCCGTCAGCTTGCAGTGCGCCCTTCTCTGCTCAGCTCCTGAGCATAAGGGCCAGCTGTCATTGCAGGCCCTGGAGGGCAGGGTGGCCGGGTAGGGCTCAGCCCACTGTCCCACTGCCTCCCTCTGAGGGGCCCAGGTCACCCCAGCATAAGGGAGACAAGACCAGAAACATTTAGCCACGGAAATATTATCATCTTCTGCTTCCTGGTATGGGGGGATCAGATGCAGCAATTGGCTGATTAGGAAGGCTGCATTAACACCCAGTCAAAACAGCTCCTTAAAACAAGCTTTGACAAAATTGTCACATTAGATGTATCTGAATAAAGTCAGCCAGGCGGCTGGCAGAGCACAATTCTACATCATTTTGACAGCCTGCATTAAGAAGCTGCAGGCACCACCGGGAAATTACCTCCAAGCTAAGCCCAAATTGTAGCCAGTGCAACATAATCAAGCCTCAGTGGGTGAGGGGAGGCCAGGGAAGGGGCTTCAAGGACCAAGAATGGACATTCTCCTCTCCTCTCCTCTCCTCTCCTGCCTCAGTCAGGACTAGAGAGAGGCGCTGCTGCCTGGTTGGGAAGAAGAAGGGTGTCCGTGCAGTTAGGGAGAGCCTTCCCCTGCCTCTGGGCAGGGACCCTCCCCTGCCCACCTGCATGTCTGTGGGGTCTCCCCCTTCCGTGGCAGGAGCCTGACTCTGTGTCCCACCTTCTGCTTCCGATGGGCTTGTCCATCTTGGGCGAGTCACTTCCCCTCCCGGGTCCTCCATTTTCTTTCCTGGGGAAAAAAAGAAAAAAACACTAGAATCAATGTTTTACAAACTATTTCTTGGATTTGCAGAAGGTGTCCTCGAGGTGCTCTGAGGGGAGGGTGGAGTGGAGAAGGCAGAGTGTTTTACGCCCTCAACTGCAGATGAGCTGGGACTGTGCTGTTTTTATCTGTTACGTACACTGAGGCTCCAGGGAAGACACCTTTGAAGGAAGGGTTCTGTTGCTATTAATAATATTTTTTTTAAAAAGGAAGGAAGGAAGGAAGAGGAAAGAAGGAAGGAAAGAGCAGAAGGAAAGGCAGGAGGGAGGGAACCACCAGACTTCTAACTGCTCTAGTAGTCTGCACTGAAAAAGTCCCGTATTCCAGTGCTCACAGTGGGCCTTTCCCAGAAGTGATCATCCTCGCAGTGGCAAGTTCAGATGCAAGTGCAAGTTCAGTGTGCATCTGTGCTCCCTGCATTTCCCCAGATGGGGTGATCTGATGGCCTAGGCTTCCTGCCCCTGGAAGAGGAGGGAGGCCCGGAGACTTGGAGCCTCAGGGCTCCCACATACCCCAGCCTCAAAGGAGAGAGTAGGGGACTGAGCTCAGCGGTCTCCACTCCCACCCCGTAGGGTATCACCAGTGCACTCTGACCTCTGACCCAGCAGCTTTGTGGAGAGAGACCAGGGGACGGGGAGGGTATGAGGTCTCTGAGTATTCATGACACTAATTAAACAACAGCTAATTGGAAAATGTTGAATTTTATTAAGACTTCAGATTTATACGGTTGTAACAGGCACCAACATAATAACAATCATCCAATGGGCACTTTGGGTTCTTTCCAGAGTTTCTCTCCTCTCTCGCGGGCTGTTAATGCGCAGGAGGGAGCGAGCCAGTGAGTAGATGAGGGCAGGGCAGCCTCTCTGTGGCGCGGGTCGTGCAGCAGAGACGCAGGGGACTGGGCTGGATGCTCTGTCTGAGTAGTGCTGCTGGGGAGAGGGCTGGGGACAAGTTCTGACTTTTCTGCACTTCAGGATTTCTGAGATTGGGAAGGCACAGAGCTAAATAGAAGGAGGATGTTTTCCAGCCCCAAAGAGAGAAGGAGGCTTCGCACCTATCCTAATGCCACTAACTAGTAGAAAGTTCCTGGAAACAACAGGAACAAATGGGCTTTAGAATGGAGGCCCCACAGGGAGCTGCACTTCTCAAGGTCTATGTCAACCTGAAGCACTAGACAACACTCGAAAGTTGGGGAAAATTCCAGTCTACTGGCTTAATTTCCCCACCCTGCAAAGAGAAGGAAACATCCCCATTATAGGAAAAGTATAAAAAGTAAAAGGTGACTTAGTTCCTTTGAAAAATGTCTCCTGTAGTATTGATGTTACATTAGAAGACAAAATACAATCACACCTTCTCTACTTTGAGATGTGCTAAAATGGGCCAGGGTATGAAATGGAGCAGAGAGAGGTGGCCAGGAAACCCCATCTTAGTGAATATATCTGTTATTTATGAGGATATCAGAGCTCAAATGTACTCCAAGTTAATAGTCCCATTTTTATCATAGAAATGACGAAGAGGGAGGAGTAATAAAAGAAAATAAAAACTGAACATTAGAATCAGTGGGAAAATGGCCATAAATACCCTCTGATGAATGTTGCATTCAATAAATCTCCCTGCTTTGCAGGACAGCCATAGTCACCAGCAACAGGCAGCCGACCCCTCACACCTAAGGCCCAGGAAGTGAGCCTGGGGACCCTGGATGAGGAGCTGGGTGAGGAGCCATGCCAGGGCCCCATGGGTTCTCCACACCCGGCTGCAGGCCCTTCTGTGGTGGTGGGCAGGTGGGAGCTTTCCCCCTGGGAAGCAAGGCAGGGCTGAAACCCCATACTCAGACACAGGTGAGGAAGAGGAGGTGCCCACATTAAACATGATTTCTGGATGTGTCAGTAAGGATGTCTCGGGATGAGATTAGCATGAGTCAGTGGATTGAGTAAAGCAGGTTGCCCTCCAGTGTGGGTGGGCATCATCCAGCCCACTGAGGGCCAGAAGAACATAAAGGCAGAGAAAGGGAGACTCGTTCCCTTCCCACATACCTGCATGAGCTGGGGCATCTCATGTCATCTTCTCCTGCCTGTGAACTGGGACTCACGCCATCGGCTCCTCTGGTTCTCGGGCCTTCAGACTTGGACCAGAACTGCAGCACTGCTTTCCTGGGGCTCCAGCTTGCAGACAGCAGATTGCGGGACTTCTCAGCCTCCACAATCGTATGAGCCAACACAGCTGGCTCATAATAAATCTCCATGTATGTAGGAAATATACACACACACGCACACACATCGCCTGTTAGTTCTGTTTCACTGAAGAACTCTCATACGCTCACACACCCCTGAAAGTCAAAAACCCAGGAATAATCTGTGAACAAGGTCTCCACTGAACTGACCCAACAGACCTTCCCTCAGTCTGAGCCTCGGTTTTCCCTTCTACAGGAGGAAGAATGAGTAGTGACAGGGGTCTGTGGAGGAGAATCATCTGGACACATTTGTGTGTAGTTTCTTGGTCAAAAACCCTCTGAAGGATGCACGGTGATGGATATGTTAATTAGCTAGATGGTGGGAATCATTTCACCTGCATACACATATCAAAGCATCATGTTTTATAGCTTAAATTTGTACAAGTTTCATTTGCCAGTTATTCTTCAATAAAGCTGGCAGGGAGAACATTTCACTTTTAAAAAATCTTTGTTTTCTTCTGATTCTTAACATACTTTTTCAAGAGGAAGATTAGTTCATTGCTGAACATTACTTGAAATTTGTTGTTGATGTCTATATAGAACTCTAGAATATATATGTGTATATATAGAAATATAAATATACATCCATGCACACACACACATAAATAAAGAATATATATATATTTGTTTTTTCCTTTCTGTTCCATGTTTCTTTCAAAGGCTTAGTAAGCCTTCCAATCTCTAAGCATGAGCCCCAACAAAATAGAATGTCATCATAACTCAATATTATATACTCCTGAGATTCCCTGCAAGCTTGTCCTTCTAGTATTTAAAAATAAAGCATTTCTCCAACAGTGAAAAGAAATAAATAAAAGCCACCCCCAAAGGCCTGGGGTCGGTTGCGACCCAATTCTGGTACTGATGTGCAAGAGGAAAACCAGGCCAGCCGGTCTCTCCAAGGACTCAGGCGGGCCAGAGTGGCCGGCAGAGTAGGAAGCCCAGGGATGTGGTCCCAAGCAGCTGGTGTCAGCACAACCGGCAAGGAGAGGAAGGTGTCCAGGTGTGAGTAGAAGGTCAGGAAGATGTGAGGGTGCCACGCAGAGGATCAGACGACAGGAGTGAGGGAGCTCATGGACCGAGGCTCCCAAGATGGCAGAGAGAGGACCCCCCATCAGCACACAGGCACGGTGCAGGTTCAGCACTGTAGGACACAGGTCCAAATGGGATGAGTCCCACTCCAGGTCGGCCACCAAAGCCCACAGCCCGCACCACATCAGGCTGGAGCAAGGGCCATCATTTCCATCATTTCCTAATCCCCAGGTTTTTTTCCTGTCATTCTCCGAGTGACTGTGTTTCACTGGGAGACTTGCCAAGCCACCCAGGGCTCCCACACCCACCCCTCCCAGCATCTCGCTCTGCTGCTCTGGCTTCATCTCACCTCCTTGCCCAGCCCAGAGGCTGGGTTCAGGCTGCTCATCTCTCTGGCCAAGAGGGAACCTGCTCACTCTGGGCCCTTGCCCCTCTGTTTACTGGAATCTCCACAGGGCATGCTCTCCTCTCCCTGCTCGTGGCCATCCTATGTGGGACCTCGGTCTGCAGTGCTCTCCGCTCCCTGGACAGGGCTGGCCCTGCCTCTGGAACCGCTGTCTGTCCCTGGGGCGGCACACTGGTGTCAGTCAGCATCCTCTCTCCAGCTATGCTGTGAGCACCGGGAGAGAGCTCTGTTTCCTGTATCCCCACCGGGCCCCAGGCCATGCCTTGCACACACCTGCCTATAGGGTTTTCTGGCCTCTTCCCTTCAGCAAACCTGGATCTGTCTCCATGTGCTGGACACAGTGCTAGGCTCCAGGGATTCCAGCATGAAGTGACTCAGACCCTGGCCGATCTGCACAGAGTCTGCACAGAGTCTGCACAGAGACCAAAGCTCACACGACTTCTCTGTCCCTTCACCGTTAATAATGAAAGGCCCAGCAGTGGCATCCTCCAGACGGGCGCTTAGCACAAGCGAGCAGGAAAGCAGGTTCGGGCAGCTGCCACCGCAGATCTCTAGGAAAGGACCGTGGACACAGAGCTCTGGCCTAGGGCCTCTCTGGCCTCCTCCTGGAGGCATCAGGCCTGCCCTTGAGTTGGTGACAGATTTGGCAGCTCCTCACCCCACCGTCTGGCTGCCTCCCTGCCAGCCCTGGGTTTCTGACCCCAACCGCCTCTCCCAGCAGGCTCTGTCGGCCATGGCTGTCCCCTTGCCTAAGTGACAGCAGTGCTTGTCACTGCAGCCAGGCAGTAGCACACCGTGTCCTTGGCTTCTCCTGCCTGCAGTGCGCGCCGGGCTGTCCTCTCGCCCACCGCAGCCCTGCTCACACTCTTCAGCCACCCTGCTTTTTCCACCCACACTCCCCGGCACCCGGGGAAGCCTGACTGTACACGGCTACGTGCGTAACCTGGCAAACCTTTCACCCTTCTGAGCCTGTCCTCTGCTCTGTGGACTAGCAGTAGTAATGCACAGGATTGCTGCGAGGGCGAAGCGAGGCCATGTGTGTGGAAGCGCTTTGCAAATCCCAAAGCACTCTAAGGCTCTAAGGTAGAGGTATTGTTATTCTTACTACTATACTACACCCCCGCCCAAAGCTGATCACTGTAAGCTGGGCTGGGGGGAGTTTTAACACTGAGGGACCACCACCTCCTGCCTTCCTACCCGGACTCTGCAGGGATACGCGTGGCTTGCCCCAGCAAACTCAGCCCCACGGGGAGTGTATTAAGCGTCAATTTGTCTGGGCCACGGGTGCCCAGGCACTGGGTCAAGCATTATTCTGGGTGTTTCTGCGAGGCTATTTTGGGATGGGATTAACAACTGAATTAGACTGAGTAAAGCAGGTTGCCCTTGCAAATGTGGTGGGCTTCATCCAACCAGTTCCAGGCCTGAATTCAGAACAAAAAGTTTGACCCTCCCCGAAGGAAGAGAGAATCCCTTCCTCCTGACCACCTTTGAACTGGGACATCGGTTTTTTCCTCCCTTCAGACTAGAACTGAAACACTGGCTCTTCCTGGGCCTCAGGCCTGCTGGACTTCAGACGGGCTACACCGTTGGCTCCCCTGGGTCTGCAGCTCACCCGTTGGAGAGCTTCGGACTCATCAGCCTCCAGCGTTGCAGGGCCCATTCCATGGACACACACACACACACACACACGTCCTACGGGGGCGGTTTCTCTGGGAACCCTGACCAACAGCGAGGCTCCAGTGGTCCTCACCAGGAAGCGTGTGGGAACGGAAATGCGCCAGGGAACTTTTTGATTGTCAGAATGACTCAGGGGAGGGGGTGCTACCCACATTTAGTGGATGAGGCCTCTAGATGCTGAATGTCACTTAATATCCATGCTTGTCCTTTAAGACACTCTGGATTGAGTCCCTGCCAACGTTTCCAAGTTCATCCCTCTGGTCTGGCCATGCTCACCCCACCAGGACCAGCTTGTCTCATGCCCAACTTGTCTCATGCCCAACAATCCCAGCTTGTCTCATGCCCAACAAACCCACTTAGGTTCAGACGAAAAAACTCACCCTGCTCTGGGATTTGGTCTTAAGGACAGTGTTTCAAAAACTGGCTGGCCTTCAACTTGTTCTCAAATATACAGGCTCCATGGGACTTCAGTTTAGCCATGTCCCTGGGGTTCATTGGCAAATCTTTCATTTGGTGGCACATCTGGAAATTAACCTCTAGCGCTGTCTGCAGAGGATGGTGGCTCAAACAAGACACCCAAGGTTGTAGAAAGGAAATACGCCCAGAAATGCCAGTGAGCCGCCCGACTAGCTCCACAGGCAAACACCCACCTGCTGTGACTTGAGGGATCAGCCCTGCCTTTAATTCTGGCACGGGCTCCAGAAGCTTTTTGTTATAAACGTAAATGTTATTATTCGTGTGCAACCTGGGAGGAGTATTGCCACACTATCACAAGCAGCCCTACCTCCTTTTCTGTCTCTCAGACACCCGGCGCTGGTTGCTGCCTGGGAATCCCTCACTGGCCGGCTTCTCTGCAGCTCTGTGGTTAAGTGGCTGGTTCTTTCTTGTCCGTGGTCTCAGCTCAGATGGCACCACCTGAGAGAGGACATTCTTGATCACTCAGTCCTTCCAACCTGAGACACTCGCTAATCTGTCTCTCCTCCCACAGAGCACTCCATCCCGTGGGAAAGAATTGTGTCTGTCCACTTGTTCACCCCATAGCTACCAATTCACTGCCACCAGAATGCCAGCCCCAGGAGGACAGGAACCCTGTGTCATTCACCCCTCCACTCCCCAGACACAGCAGGCGCTTGTTCTGTTTATTAGTTTATTAGGCCTAGATTGAGAACATATTAAGTTATTTAGTATGAAATGTCCAATTTCCTTAAGAACTAAGTTGGACAGTTGATATCTCTGACATTTCACTTTGACACTTCTTGTTTTATTTTTATTGTGGAGGTGCATTCTCATTCTTTCAAATGCATGGTTTGGCTTGTGGTTATCTTTCGAAATTTTTTTTGGAGCAATTTTTGTGAAACCATAGATAAGTCAAAAATTCATATTATTTTCAAATATGAGTTCTGTCATGGAACCAATGCAGCGCAGACAGCTCGAAATATCAACGAAATGTTTAGGAAGGATGTGGCCAATGAATGCACAGTACGTTGGTGGCTTGAGAAGTTCCATTCTGGTAATTTTAATCTTGAAAATGAGCCACGTGGGCGACCTAAGACCAAGGTGGATAATGATGAGCTGAAAGCTGTAATGGAAGGGAAGCCATCTCAACCTAAGCGTGAATTAGCAGCAAGGTTTGACGTCACTATCCCAACAATACTGGACCATTTGAAGTAAATCGATGAGGTATAGAAGTTGGATAGATGGTTCTGCATGAATTAAATGAGTGTCAGAAGAGAAATCATCTGGAAGCTTGCCTTTCTTTGCTGTCACAACATAAAGGTGAACCATTTCTACACCGTATTGTATGTGTGGTGAAAAATGGGTAATAATATAATAATGTTCCAGATGCTGTGCTGGGCACTGGAGGATGCAAAGTACAGGCTCTTCCCACCATGGAGGAGAGGTGGGCTCTGGGATTCATTTGGAGAAGCCGCCTTGGCCCTGGTGTTGCTGGGTAGGAGCGCTGGGCACCCACATAATCTCCGAGGTGTTGTTCGTAGGATCGGGTTTCCGCCTCCGTCCACAAGAGAGACACACCACCCTGCTCTCACCAGCTCTGCCCTGGAGCTGGGTCCTATGCCCCCTGGACCCAAACTCTCTCCAGTCTGACTGGTGGTGTGCTGGTCTCCCCCGTGGGGCTCTGCAGCCCGTCTCCTGCTGGGCCACGCCTGCCTAAGTGGGTCCTCACATCGGTTGGCGCTGAGTGACTTGCATCTGCCCTGCCTCCCTGAACACCTCGTCAAATGTGGCTGTTAACACAGGAAGCAGCTACAGGACCTGGACACATTCCCCACAGATCCTACTGTCTAGACTGCCTACAGTTTAGGGTTCCAGAATCCCAGCTTGTCTCATGCCCAACAAACCCACTTAGGTTCAGACGAAAAAACT
>VBSM01000639.1:1703264-1745037 GCA_008086735.1 Cheirogaleus medius | reverse complement strand
CGCCTCAGCTTCCCACAGTGCTAGGATTACAGGCGTGAGCCACCGCGCCCGGCCCACATTACCTCTTGGAACCTCATTTTTCATCTGTAAAGTGGGATGATGCCACATCCTCAAAGACTGGTGAGGATGACGTGAGACGGCTGAGCACAGCCCCACCTTCCTCCCAGCCCCATTGCAGCCCTGGTGGCGAAACCTCTGCTCCCTACACCCTCACTCCTGCCTTGCCTCTGGCGACGACGTGATGAAGGACAGTCCAGCCTCCTTGGTGACAAATGCCCATGCCCCAGCTCTGTCCCTGCATCTCCAGCTGTGATTTTCACCATGAACACATGATCCGGCCTTGTAGGCAGCAGAGGAAGAGCCCAGGGGACAGTGCCTGCCACTGGGCCCTGAGGCAGAGGTGCCGTCCTTGCTCCCAGGGAGTAGGTGAGGGGCCAGGCAGGACAAGGTGGGGAGGTGGGCGCTGTCCCCCTCCCTGAGCCACTCGTGCAAATCCAGGGGCTGGCACCTGCTATTGTGCCAGTGGGTCCTTGGCAGGAGCCTTTGAGGTCAAGGATTCTCTGGGTAATTTTTTCAGGCCTGTGTATGTGTGTTTACTTGGTGGGAAGCTATGTGGAGGGCGGATTGCAGAGGGGTGGAAGATGCTTCAAGGAACACAGATGAGACCCCTCAGTACCCACCAGGCACTCCATTCCTTCTCCTGTTCCAAAGCCTGGAAGATCGTACAGGCCATCTCATGTCCACCAGAAAAGGCTCTGTGACAAAGCCAATCTGCTGGCTGGAGATCTGCTGGAGGCATCACTGGAACCCTTCTGAGGTGACAAGTTATTTTGGTGTCCAGGGACTGAGGGGTTGGTTTCCCAGGACAGGGGACTTCCAGTGCTAAAGCCAGAACTGTCCTGGCACACCAGGATGAGCTGGTCTCACGACCCTTGCATCAGACTCTCAGCACCATGACGATGGACCTCGCTGTCCTCAACCAGCCCTGGCTCTCCAGGAAACCCTCCAGCCCTCTGTGGGCAGCGCCTCCACCAGCCCAGGAAAGAAAGAGGGGAGGCGCTGTGCCCACCTGACCCGCCTGTGTCGTGGGCACACAGAAAGGCCTTCCAGGGCTGGACTCTTCTTTCTAGAAACTGAGCTGGCATGAGGGATGAAGACAGAACCGGAAGTTGGAAGAGAAACCAGAAGAAGCTCCTGAGCCATTTTATTAATAAAATATCACCCATCTTTCTTTTTGACAAAGCTGGGCCCTGTCCCTGAAAATGTACCTCTCCAGGCTCTCTGTGTCCCTGCCTTCCTCTCTGCACTTATAAAGCAGT
Organism: Cheirogaleus medius; assembly: GCA_008086735.1. Classification (NCBI taxonomy): domain Eukaryota; kingdom Metazoa; phylum Chordata; class Mammalia; order Primates; family Cheirogaleidae; genus Cheirogaleus; species Cheirogaleus medius. The sequence continues at coordinate 1,743,718 of VBSM01000639.1, read as the reverse complement.
GACCTCCTGCTGACAGCTTCAACAGAAATATGTCTAATCTAGACACAAAAACAAGGCAGTCACCTCCTCCCTGGGCACTTGGGGAATGGATCTCACCCCAGTAGGGGTCTTTCCTGGCCCCTCCCCAATGGGGCTTGGAGCCAGGGTGAAGGTACAGCTGCTTTGGTCAGAATTTGGTGTCCAAGGAATCATGACATTTCCCACTTTCAGAATATCTTAAGCCTTTCTAAGTGCTATTGTCCATACATTTTCTCTTTTGAGCCGCGTGTCAACCCCAGAAGCTCCTGGGAGCCTGAGTCATTTGCTCAGGTCACAGGCAGAGCTGCGCTGAGGCCCAGACTCCTGTCTGTCTGCACCTCCCTCTGGCCTATTTTGCTCCACTCATGAACAGCATCACCAAACAAGGCCCCCGGGCACTAGATGGTCCGGGCAGATAAGGAAAGTGTCACATCACTTTCTGATGAGCACCAAGCCACGGGTGACAACAACCTGGGACGTGGCCCAGATGTCCCCACCCCCAGGCTCCCCACTTTAGATGTTTAAGCCCAGTCTGAAGCCAGAGGAAATACCTTTCAGGACAGACTGTACCTGTAGTGCTGTCGGCAAGAGCTCAGCGGGTCTCTAAATACCTGTGTGTGTTCCGACAGATACCAAAATATAACAGAGGTGTCAGCTCTTTTAAAGCTGCATTTTCTATAGTTTCTCCAAGTTGAAGAAGCTTTCAGCAACATCAGATCTTCTGGGTAAATTCTTGCCCGATGAAAGGGTGGAAAGACCACACTCACATTCTCATGCTAAGTATGGAAATGCTACCCTTCCTCCAAGACATCACCACCAACGGGCAGACACATGCCAGGGAGGCAAGCACCCAGGGATCAGGACCCTCCAGTCAGTTCCCATGACCTCCTTTGAATTATCGTGGTAGAACAATTCTTATTCGGAACAGAAGATGCAACCCTTGACAACAGGCGTCCCTGGGACTCAATCCACATGTGTGGAGCCCTGTGGTTCCTCCTCTTACCAGGGGGTGGCCTTGGGGTGGCCTTGGGCTGGCAACTTCATGCCCTTGCACCTGTGACATGGGAACCCTGATAACCCGTGTGTGATGACAGAATTGTCCGAGGATCAGATGAGTGAAAAGAAGTCTACCTCCGTCCAGAGTGCTGGCACGGAAAGTGTCCCGTCCATCCTGGCTGTTACTCCTGGGCACAGAGAACATGGACAGAGGTTCTCACTGGGACTTCACATATGTCACCTTGTTCTAATTTTTTTTTTAATTTAAACCTTGAGACAAATGGCATTAATCCCTTTTGACAGATGAGGAAATGGGCTTAGAGAGGTAATGGGGGGCAGAGCTGGGCAGAGGGCACGGATGGAGACTCAGAGCCGCAGGGCTGCCCGTGGAAGACGCAGATCCTCCTGGAAGCCTCCCCGCTGCTCGCCGTGCGAGGCTGCGGTTCCAGTGCCTCAGTGGCCTTCCCTGGCTGTGCGGGCATCCTCACGTGTCCCAGGTCTCCCCTTTCTCAGCACCTTCTCACATCCTGCCCCGCTTCCCTGAGAGTGCTTCACCCTGACAAGCACCTAGCCAGCCCCTCCTCACAGGCCACCGGCCTGCAGGGCGACCGTGCACATTAGGAGAAGGCGTCCACATCAGTGCTCACGACAGTTACCAGCAGGCCCAAGCGCAGGTACTCCTGAGAGGACCCTGACCTGCTCCTTCTAAACAGGCCTCTCCCATGTTCAATACAGCTGTGATTGGATATTTACATGTGTGTTTGTCAGTATCTGTCCCCCCTCTACACTCATGAGGACAGGAACTATATCTGATTTTTTAACATCCCTGGCACATACTAGGTACTAAATAAATATTAATGGCATGACCAATTGGATGGATGAAGGAAGGAAGGAAGAAATGAATAAAAAATAAGCAGTGTGCCTAGGTTAACTAGGTCACCCGCCTGGATTCTGAGAAAACCACTGATTAGGGGTAAAAGAATATCTCTGATGATACCTCCAAAGGAGCCCCAACAAGAAGACCTGGATCTGTGTACAGTGCTCAGTATCACATTTCCAAAACAGTTGTTGCCCACATGGGACAAGCAACGGAGGCCTGCTCCCTGTGTTAGTCCCAGCAGGGACCGCGGGCCCTGCACACGAGGGCACTTAATGCACTTTTGGTAAATGAATAATTGTTTCCAGCAAATGTAGTTTCAAAGCCGTCATATTTCTGCATTTAAGTTAGAATCTTATTTCATTGATCAAGTATTCACTGGAAAGCCATATTCACTGGAAATGATCAGGAAGCTCCCTGAAAAATGTGATACTTAGGTAGGCCAGGGCCTGAGCACTCAAACGTCAAGATGTTGATCAGGTAGATCTTGCTGCCATAGTCTCTTTAAAAATAACAATACAGGCCGGGCGCAGTGGCTCACGCCTATAATCCTACCAGTCTGGGAGGCCGAGTCGGACAGATCGCTCAAGGTCAGGGCAAGACCCCATCTCTACTAAAAATAGAAAGAAATTAATTGGCCAACTAAAAATATATAGAACATGGTGGAGCATGCCTGTAGTCCCAGCTACTCGGGAGGCTGAGGCAGGAGGATCGCTTGAGCCCAGGAGTCTGAGGTTGCTGTGAGCTAGGTTGACGCCATGGCACTCTAGCCCGGGCAACAAAGTGAGACTCTGTCTCCAAAAAAATAAATAAATAAATAAATAAATAAAATAACAATACAATGCACACAATAAATACAAATAATTTCCACCCAAATCCAGAGTCTGTCATTTTAGCCGTGTGTCTTCAGAAAAGTCTCTTTGCCAAGCCTCATTTTATTCATCTATGAAAGTGGATGATGGGATGTCCTCCCACTTAGGGGTATGAGGATTAAACTAGGCATCACCTGGCACATAACAAGCCACCATGATTGTAATCGTTCGAACAGAAGGTGTCACTTCAGAAGGAAGCTGTTCAAAGCTCTGAGAATATTTTGCAGAATTTCCCTGACATCATTCTATACACAGAAAAAGTCAGGAAATTCCTTGAAATGTGCTGTCTTCATGAGAGTATTCCCTCCAAACCTCACCTCTACAACAATCAACTATCCAGTTCGAGGTGGATTCTGATTGCAATTATAAAAAAAAAAAAAATTTGGCAACAAGAATGTATATTGCAAAACAAAATGTGTTGCTTTTAAAGTGATCTTGGAGCCTCAGTAATTAGTCTAGCAAGTTCCAAAGATACATTCTGTAGTCATCATTCAGTATTTGTTTCCGTTGGTAATCTGCCTTTCTTTAAAAAAAAAAAAAATCAACTGGGGAAAACATCTGTTCTGAAGCTACCTGGGACTGAAGGCCCCCCACCCCCGGCCTTGCTGGGTTCTGTATTATAAGAAACCCCTCTTGGATCCCACATTCTTTCTTCCTGCCAGGCTGCTCCTGGGTCATTTCTCAGCTCTGGTAGCTGCTGAAACAAGACAGATGCTACTGTACAAAATAACTCAAGAACATACCAAAGCCTGTTGCTTCCAGCACTTGGAAAATTTGACATTCAAATATGCAAATATTTTACGGCACGAGGAGAGAAAAAAAGAGAGAAGGAGCTGCAAAGTCACATTTGAAATAAAACATACTAGAGATGTAAGCAAACTGGAATTTACACTTCTGGATTATAATTAAACTGGTGCTATTATCAGAAAGAGCACAGAATTGGCCATGAATTGCCACAAGTGTCTCTTGTTATTGCTGAAGTCACCAGACATGTCACTCTGTCTTTGGCACCTTCATGATGACAAAGCTGTATTTGCAGCCCCAGGGATGAGCCTCATTCTGACCGAAAATGCCCCTTGGCGCAGAGGGCAGCGACGGGAGTGTAGCACTGTCGGACACTGTCTTCACCCCATTTTCCACAGTGCAATATTTATGTTTCTTTAAATATGCAGATTAAAATTCTGTCAAACAATTCCCAGCCTTCACGCAAACTTTGAGTTCGTTTTCCTGGAGCTCTAGGGGAATGAGCAAAGTCAGTTTATGGTCTCAGATGGTGAAGTAAAAAGAAAAACAAACCAGAAATCCAAAGTCAATCTGGATCAGACCATTAATAGCTGAGTTATTTTGATCAGTCATTTAACCTCTTAGAGTCACTATCTCCCCATACATGTTAGTGGAGTTAGTCTACATGCTTCCAAAGTCACCTTCCAGATCTTGAAGTCTATCAGAGGTTGTAGTAGAAGGATCAGAATCAGACAGACCCAAGTTTAAATTATGGTTTCATTATTTACTAGCTTTGTGAACTTAGGCAAGTTGCTTAGTATCTCAAAGCCCTGGTTTCTCATGTGTAAAACCAGGATAATAATAGTTCCTATCTCACAAGGGTGCTGTAAAGTTTAAATGCAATTATGTCAGTAAAGTACTTGACATAGGATAAATTCTGGTTTTATTCCCTCTTTCTTGTGATTTCTTCTCCTTTGCGATAGAAGCTACAGAATACAACTAATCATGATGAGAAAGAAAGTTAGCATCTGGGATACCTGCAATATTAACCTCATCGATACTGTGTTCTAGCCAACCAGGGCAAACTCAGAAGGTTTAGATGCAGGCCCAGTCAAACATGGGACTGGCCACTTAATGGAAAGACCATCCATAGCGCTTTTTTTACTTCTAAGTGGTCATCTCCTGATACCAAATATACTTCTAAGCATGTCCTGCCATCATCAGGGGCATGTATTTAGCAACTAGCAGTTATTTTTAATACAAGTCCAGTGATAAAGGTTGAACTTTACTATATGACTTCCCCTTTCCCCCATAAATCACAGAAAGATATCCAGAAATTAGTCTTAAGTTTGTCAGCAACACTACTTCCCCTTACTTGACACAGGCACTGACATTCGTTGATTTGCTTTGCTTAACTAAACTGGTTGATTCCACCAAATATGGCATTTGTGCCATATTTTTTAATGTTAATATGGAACTACCACATACCAGGTGCTACACTAAACACTCAGTAAACAAGAGAAACATTTCCTTGGTTTGGCAGAATGAGGGAACCCTGCTTTATCAACAGTCTTGGCTACGTTAAAAGACATTATCAGGAAGAAAATAATGACAGAATCCTGCCTTCTACAGAAACTAGAAAGCACACGGTATTAGTTCTCTAATGCTATTTAACAAATTATCCCAAACTTAGTGATTTAAAACAATACATGTTATTTCACACAGTTTGTAGAATCCAGGAAGAACCCAGGTGCAGCTTACCTAGGCGGTTCTGGCTCAGGGAAGGCCACAAGGGATGCGGACGGCAGGAGGCCAGGATCCTCAGGGTATGCAGGGACTGGCCACGTGCAGCATATAATTGGACAGAAAAAGAATTCTCACTTTAGGACATGGAGGGGACACTGGACAGCAATTCTAACCAAAGATAAAGAGAGGAAGAAACAAAGCCATCAGGGTAATGATCAGAGAAGAAATAAAAAATGTCCAATACATTTCACCACTCTTAGGAAGGTGGGTGGAGGGTCTGGCCACCAGAATTCTAACGCCAGCTTGGGAATAAAGACAGGGAGGAGCCTGGGGAGGGTCAGGGCCTGTGGGTTCCAGAAGGGCTGATACCGACCTTCTGGAAGAGCAGAGGGCCTTGCGGGGCAGGAGGCCAGGGGACCGAAAGTGCAGCTGAACCATCTCCAAGGCAGCCTCCCACTCCAGTGCTCAAGGGTGCAGAGGGGTGGACAGGCTGGGGGTGGCATGTGGCATGCGCCATTGTCCTGGAATCCAGCCTATGGTTCTCTTTTCGTCCAAGAGAACAGTTAAACTCTTGCATTCAGTCCAGCCTGGATTCTTGTCTTCTTCCCTTGCACATTTAATCAAGAAGTTCTACCTTCATCAGCCTCCGAGTGGCCATGAAACTGGGTGTGGCTGGGACTGTTTTATGCCTTAGTAATCTATGCCTTGGGCATTGTAATTTAAAAATAAAAACAGAGAATGAACTTAAGTTATGTTTAAAAGTGTTATTCCATAAGCCACCATTCCATGGCTCCCAGTTTTGCACTAAGCAGATAAATGTGGTTTCCTAAGGCTCTATTTCCTTGCCTGGGGCATGCCCTTGAGGGAGTGCCTCCTGGCTCTTTGCTCGTGCTAAGTGGTACCCACAGCCTCTGCCCCCAGTGAAGGTGGCTCAACCAGCCCCCGGAGTGGTAATGATCATGTCCTGACTGTCCCTTTGGGAGGCTGACTAGTAACAAAGCCAAAGCCAGCATCTTCTCTTCCCTTCCCTGGCAGGCTCTGAAGATCCCAGATGGAAGGCAGGCGACGGAGCCCTAGGAAACCCATCTATTGGTGAGTGCTCTCCTTCAGGGCTGAGGGCACAAAGCTTGTACGATCCCTGGGACCCCCCAGCGCTAGGGGAAGTGAGTCTGATCTTAGAGATTGGCACGTGGTGCAGATGCTGTTTACCCTGGTGAATAATAAAATCAGGGAGGACCTGCTCAGAACCACCTGGCTGCAGCCCTCTAGGGAGAACACGGGGCAGAGACATGCTGGCTGTGAGATGGAAGGACAGCCAGGCCCCTGTGGCCTGTGAAAATGATGTCATCTGGGCAGCATCTGGGCCCCTGAGGGAGGGCTATTCCACTGGCTTCCACACCCTTCAGTACTCAAGGTAGGTGTCGGGGCCTCACAAGGATGAAGCAAATCTGGCCCAAAACACACTACGAAAACAGCAGAGTTGCCGAGGTGAGTTGAAATGCAAGCACTGAGGGCAAAGAAAATAGCATTTCCCCAAGCCCTCAGCTCAGCAGAAAGGCAGTTCACCTTCCTCTTCGGTCAGGGGCTCCTGAGTAGCCAGCCAACTCGTACCAACTCCCTGCAGCTGGGAAGACTGCTGTGAGACCTTGGGGGTGGGGAGGCCTCAGCCTCTGGGTCATTCCCTTCTACAGTAGCTCCAACCCAAGATGGACTCAGATGCAGATTCAGTCCTCTTGCTCTTTCTGAGAGCTACAAGAATGTGCCAAGCTTTATTTTAGTTGTTTTGCACAACTTGTGTCATATCTAGGTTCATATCTCGTCCTATTTTAGAGCCTTCTTGTCCCCAGTATGCATTCTTTGCTTCCTCCAGCACAAAGCTCACAAAGAGAGGAATCTGCATATTTTCCCCTTAATGGAGGAGGGAGGAGATATAAGCCCCACTCTCTTTCCATATGGCCTAGCAAGGTTACCCTGACGAAGTGCTTGAATATATTAGCACACACACATACTCTGATAAAATATATTATTAGAGAATAAATACTTAAAGAATATATATATTTATTAGAGAATTTAGAAAAAGGCAGATACTCCAAAAGAAAAATGGAAGAAAAATCTGAAAAGGCAATTCACAGCCCAGAATATCCAAATGGCCATTAAATATATGAAAATGTCTCAGTGATTAAGAAAATGCAAGTTGAAACAACAATGATTGTTTGATGACTTGGGATATAGGAAAACAAAAAACAGCAATAAAAAACTACAATGAGTTACCACTCCCCCCACCCATCAGAGTAGTTAAAATTAGAAGGGCAGGTAATATAATATTTTCACAAGGCTGTAGAGCAACAGGAATTCTCACTTGCTGCTGATAGTAGTTAGAAATGGTGTAACCACTATGGAAAACTATTTGACAGTACCTACTGTAACTGAACATATGAATCCCCTGTGACTTAGCAACCTTCCTGCTAGATGCACACCCTACAGAAATGCATGCACATGTCCTCGAAAGACACATGTCAGGATGTCATAGTAGCAGCCCAATTTGTGATGGAGACTGTCAACGAGCTAAATGTCCGTCATCAATAAAATGCATAAAATGTGGTATGTTCATGTAACGGAGTACTACACAGGGATGAAAATTAACGAGCTACAGCTACACTAAACAACATGGATGAATCCTAGAACATGATATATCATCTTCAAGAAAGTAAACACAAGAAATATATACTGTGTAATTTCATTTATATAAAAGTTATAAATAGGCAAACCTACTAGTCTTTGGGGGTGAAAGCTTAGGTGGTAAAGCTATGGTGGCTTTCCTAAGAGCAATGATAATGGTTATCTTCAGAGCTGTGGGAGGAGGGCTGGTGATTGGGAGTGGTTGTGAAGAGGGGGGCTACTAGGGTATTGGCAATGTTCTGTTTTCCCGACCTTGGGTGGTAGCCATGCAAGAGTTTCATCTATGATAATTCGTTCATCTGTATTTTTGTGTCCTGTGCATTGTTTTGTGTGTATATTAAGCAATAAAAACAGTAACTTAAAAAACAAGTCATCCCTTCTGCCCCAGGTGCTCCTTATAGTAAGTGGGTTAAGGAATCAGACTTGGCCTCAGGTGCACATAGGATTGAATCATAGCTTCAATTTACCACCTGTGTGACACCTTGGCAAATGACTCAACCTCTATAAAGTCAGTTCCACCTTCTATATGATGGTGATGACAGTGACTAATAGAGTTGGTGAAAGGGTTATATGTCCTAGATCAGTTAAGAGCCCAGCAGACTACTAGAACAGGGTAGATAAAGGGTAGATCAGACTAGTCAGAGTGGTAGCAGTTGTTGCTTCTTGTTCTACCTTAGTTTACTTTGATCTACTTAGCTCAAACTGTGAGATAGTGGAAATTCCAGATAGAGAACCTGGGATTATGTCATTTGCCTTCTTTACGATTCAGTTATCTTTAAAATGTAATGAATAATACCTACCGTAGAGGGTACTTATAAGGATTACAGTGAGCATGCCAACATGTCCGGCACATGGCGGGTATCCAAAGTTCATCTATCTGGCAGTCTTTAATAGTACCAGTTGTTTTGTTGTTGTTTAACTTAGGACATCCACTAGTGAGGCACTGTCGGAAGACTGGACCAGAAGGTTGAGCTGCTGTTCTGGTTATGTATTGCTACATAATGTTCATATTATCCTACACATTATAATAGTTGCTCAAAACAACAATTTTTTTTAACTTACAACCCTGTGGTCAGAGAAGGGAGGGAAGGCAGGGTTCAGCTGGGTGGTTCTCACTTGGCGTCTCTCACATGGTTGTGTTCAGGTGTCAACTGGTGCTGCGGTACTGAGGGCTCAGCTTGCTGCGTCTCCCAGAGGGCTGGCTCACACGGTTAGCAGTTGCTGCCTTTTGGCCGAAAGCTCACTCAGAGGTACTGACTCCTACTGAGCACCTACATGGGAGCCCCCAACTGGCCTGGGCTTCCTCGGAACATGGTGATCCCAAGTCTCCGAAAGGCAGTGTCTCAGCAGGCATGGCAGAAGCTGCGTTGTTTTTTACAACCTAGCCTTGGAAGTCATCTCGTGTTACTTCTCCATGGTCTGTTGTACAACGCAGTCACAACCTGCCCAAATTGAAGGGATGGAGACATAGAATGTCCACCATCTTTTAGCGTTACTTTGCCTATGAACACTAAGATTGTATGTGACTTCCGGAAACTATTCCGCTAATGTTATAGGCAGCTGTGCATAATGGTCAAGAGTTTTGTCTAGGTTCAAACTCTGACTCTTCCATTTATTGGCTGCATGTCCTTGGAAGTTACTTAACCTGTCTGTCTCTTGGATTGCTCATGTGTAAGCTGGAGATGACTATAGTACCATCTTCACTGGGCTCTGTTGGAAGGAGTATGTGACCCATGGTGAACAAGCTCAGTGAATGTTAGCTTTTAGGATTGTTTCCACTCAGGTTTATATCCAACCCCATGGTCTTGGGCTCTGGCTTCGTCACTCCTAACATCATCTCCAGCCGCCACATGTTTCCTGTGGAGATAGCCTCCTTCCTGAGATCTTTGCCACGTGACTGTCTCTGGGGAGGACATACCCTGGCACTTGAGATGGAGTCAGGCAATCCTGAGTCTAAACCCGAATCCTGCCTCTTGTTGAGGGAGTTGGGGTAACTTGCCTATTCCCTGAGATGTAGTTTCTTCATTTGTAAAGAGGAGAAAAAGGGCCCAGGAAATCCAACAAGAAAGTGCTGATGAAAGCACTTGGCAGCGCCTGGCATTTCCTGGTATTTGAAATTCATTTGGTATTTTTGTTTAGTTTTCAGAAGAAAAAGAACATGACTTTCTGAGAAGGTAGCCAAAGAAGCAAATCTCAGTGGCTGAAATAAATACCTCAATTAAACCACCCATCCTCTTTGGCCAAGAACAGGGAAGCACGAAGTCTTGGTTGAGGGCGATGTGGTGACTCCCTCCCTACCTTTCCTCCTTCCCCTCCTCCTCCCGGGTTAGAAACAAGCTCATGGGTGTCCTGCAGAAGATCTGGCCTCTGGGCACCTCCAACCCTTCCATGTTCTCCCTGTTGGCTTGCTTTTTCACAGTGGCCACTTTGGCACAGTGATTTCACACTGGGATTTCATCAGCCTCTGCTCCCTTTCCAACTCATGTACAAACCACTCTGGTACTTACAGAAATTTCTCAGAGAACAAAACTCTAGGAAAGGAGTCAGGATCCTTGGTGGGAGCAGGCTCGGTCCTTCCTCATCCATTTGCTTCCTTCTCTATGCCTGCTTTGTGTCACTCCTCTGCCTTCTCTGCTCTCCGCCATATCCATTCATTCATTCATTCACGCAACGGATATTTTTTAAATACCTACTGTGCACAAAGCCTCTGCTCTCCTGACCTTTATTTTCTAGAGACCCCCTCCTAAGGGAGTCTCCTCTAGCTCCTTCCTCAGACAAAAACTCTAGAAGACACAGTGCACCCAAATGGCCCAGGCAGGGGATTGCAGAGGACACAGGTTGGCTCTGTTAAAGGTCCCGCAAGAGTCTGCGGTTACCGGCATAGGTGGACACAGAGACAGCATGGCCGAGCACAGGATGAGGTGAGTGGATGCCCCAGCAGGAAGTCAGATAGCCAAGGCATAGACAACTCATGAATTTGCAGAAAACGTCAAGGCCAGAGTCAGATGGGGCCAGTGGTGGGAGAGAACGGCACTGGGTCCAACCAGTAACCCCGAGAAAGAGAGCCAAGAGATATGGAATCCAGAGACACTACTTCTCTCTCTCTCTCTCAGGATTTAGGACCCGTGAGTAGTGCCGGCGGCACTGGAGATGGGGCCTGAGTGCCTCTCTCCCACTGGGCTCTATGAACTGCACAGCCCATTTAATGGACCCTCAAACAGGGAGGCAGCTCTGCTCTCCAAAGGCACAGGTGGCCGCTAAACTCAGGGCCCCTGGAGCAGAGACTGTCTGCTCTCCTCTCTCTGGGAATGGGACACTGGGGGCCAGAAGCGGGTCCTGGCTCTGGGAAGAGTAGAGCTGCTTCAACTGCCCTGAACTCCAGCCACCGATGAACTTAGCGTTTCTCCACCCATAAAATGTGAAGCACTCCAGAGCTGCTGGAGAAAGCAAAGCCTGTGCACCCCCAAGTGAACTTGTGTGTCAGCTTTTTAATAATGCTATTTCCATAGGGCACTCAAAATGAAAATTATACATATGGGTCAAAGCTGAACAAATGAAAACCAGGTATCTTAAATTTTTGACAAGCTGCCCAAAAGTTCATCAATAGCACTCAGTTCTCTTGACCTCTAGCTCAAGCCATCTCTCACAAATCACTGTCAGTGGCAAGATTCCACAATCAGAAGGTCACATGGATCTGCACTTCTGTCCTCGAATAAGAATAGACTTCGGAAATAATTTAGGGTACAGGAGAAGAGTTTCCTGAGGGAACAGCCAGGGACAGATTAACCAAATTGCATCAGGGTGACACACACACTTACCTTGATCTGTGCATATTATAAATACTTAATACCTTGTTTTACTTTTTTAAACTTTGTTCTTTGTGTCCTGTGGATGGTTGTCTGGATCATGTTGTCTGTCTTTAGACTTGATTCCTCAAAGACAGGTCTTTGTCTCAAATGATAATTTTTATTTAAAAACATTAACAAGTAGGCAATTCTGCCCGTTTTCAATCAACACAGAAAACACGACCCTAGGTGCACCCTCAAGGAGAAAGTAGGACTGCCCCTCCTCACCATTCCTCTTTCTCCTAGTCTTTGCTCCTCAGCTAAGAGGCACTTGATGGGGGGCTTATGGAATTTGGAGATGTCCGGGACAAGACATTTCAAGGAAGTGGATCCTCCTGCCTTACTGAAATTGCTGGTGGGAGCCCTGGAAGAGAGGGAGGGAATGTTCCCATGGTAAAATGTTCCCAATAATTAGGAACAAAAGGTTTATAACTGGAGAAAGCAGACTGGAGACAGACAATGCTTGTTAGGGACACATGATTAACTGTTAAAAGAAGAAGAATCCTAAAGCCAGGGTAGACGGGGAACCCGGAAGCTGATAAAGCCAATGACAATTGTTGCAAAGGGCAACAGGGCGTCATCGGAAGGTCTTCAACACTTCACACAGGGGGGACTGCAGAGATGTTTGCCGAAGGACACAAACTTTCAATTAGACAGGAAGAGAAAGTTCGAGATCTATTGTACAATGTAGTGACTACAATTAATAACCATGTATTGCATACTTGGAAATTGCGGGGAACAGATATTAGGTGTTTCCACCACAAAATGATAAATATATGAGGTAATGAATATGTTAATTAGCTCCGGTTAGCCATCCCACACTGTATACATATATCAAAACATCAATATACTCACCAGAAAATTGGTATTAACTGATCAGCACCTAACTGGACACATAGGAATTACATTAATTGGGTATTGGGCAGGTGGGAGGGGGGAGGAGGGGGCGGGTATATACATACATAATGAGTGAGATGTGCACTGTCTTGAAGCTCAGACTTGTGGGGAGAGTGGGGCAAGGGCATTATTCAAAACCTTAAAATTTATACCCCCATAATATGCTGAAATAAAAAAAATAATCAAGGGGGGAAAAAACTTTGTGAAATCCTGCAATAAAGAAGTTAATTTAAAAAAAATAATAAAACATCAAGTTGTATACCATAAAGATAGATAATAGTTGATGTGTCGGTTAAAAAGAAATAATTTTTTTTTAAAGTTTAAAAAGGAAGGGCCTGGAATATTTAAGGAAGAAGTATTTATTCTCAATGGCTAATATAATAATGCTAATTTAATAATGCAATAATAAATGGCACTCCATTAGTCTAAAATGTTTAGTTCATCTTTCAAATATGACTTTCTCCTCAAAAGTATGAAAAAACAATCCATGCGGAAATTCGAACTTTTCCAGGAAATAAGTGCATTCTTGCTCTAGGGCACATGATAGGCGCTCACTAGACACACTTGCTGCACTGTTGAACTCGACTGATTCAGAAATAAAACACAGAGTCAGACGCATCCATTCCTCCCAGCTATATCCAGCTGATCATGGCTGAGCCGCTGGAGCAGGAGCCTGCGATGGGCGCTGCAGTCTGGCTCCTGCTGAGTCTCACACTTCCATGGAGACCTCACACCCACCTCTGCATTTCTCCTTGATCCAGACTGTTCCCTGGGTACTTTTAGCCTGTATTCTTGGCAGTTTTTCCAATGCTTTTCAAGATGCTATGGACATGTATGGAGAATTACATTGTAGAAAATTGGGGAGCTCCCCTGAAATCTACTCATTCTACCTTTATCCTACAACCCCCCTGCATGAGGGGGCATCTTGCTCTCTGTCCCAGTTTTTCCCTCTGGCATGCTTGGGTGCCAGAAGCCTAGGCTAAATCTAGCCTAATAAATCAACCTGAACTTTGTCATGAAATGAAAGAGAAAGCTTTTAACGATATTACTTTCTTGGTCATTAAGCAAAGAGCCAGTTCTCCAATGGAGTAACCTTTATTTGACTTTAAGGGGCTAAGCACATGGCTTATGAGCCTGGAAGTTCTAATTCTTTATCAAGAGAATGCTAGACCAGAGCAGGGAAAGGAAGGCCTCAGGGAGGGCAAATTTGCCTATTTGACACCTATGGAAAAAATACACGTACACGGAGACCCCTTTCTCTTCACTGAAAAAGTTTAGGAAATACGGTAGGAAGACAAGTGAAGTTAGATGGAAAGAAGACTTCACTGATGTTAGAAAAGCAAGTCGTGTCTTAAGGGGTTGAGAGGCACTAGTGATCTTCTACATACCAGACTTAAAAGCACATTCCCTTATTAAGATGCTTAGGAAGAGGAGAGGTGGTTCACAAGCTAGTATACCTAAAAGTACGTGTAGGGGGAACTAAAGGTGAGTTGAAGTCGCGGAAGGACATTGCAGGAGGAGCGACTTTAAGGAACAAGTCACTCACCACTTCTGGACCTCTGTTTCCTCTTCTATTAGATAAGGGGCTGAAGTGAGCATCTTTAGGACCCTTTCAAGCTCTGACATTGTATGATTCCGCAGGTCTCGTCCAGCTTGAAAAGAATTTGACTCCAAATGGTGAATCCCGGGCTTTGTAAGTTTACACCACTGGTAACTGACAGGTCAATTTTCTCAATTACTTGTGGTGGGGTCGTAGACAAAGTTGATGCGACAAAGAATAGATTACCACCCGGGCAGAATGCAGGCTCACAGAAAATCCCTTCTGCAAATTAACTGGAGACCTTTTCATTTGGTGGGGGTCAGTGAAGAGGGTGGAGCTGGAGGGAGACAGAGAGAAGAAAATAAGGCAGGAAAACCAAAACCTTCTTTTGAGAAAGTGCCACTGTTTGGGGACTTGGAGGAGAGGGAAAGGGACTTGTATATTTGCCTGTCCATGAAAGAGAGGAGATTGTACCACGGGAATGCACGGCTGTCCCTACACATTTATACTCATGTACCTCGCCAAATCACAAGGTGAGCTGGGAGACACTGACCCTATCACAATACTCAAGCCCAGATCTTTTGTGCCCCTTTTAATTAGATACAAGGCAGAAGACAGAGAGGGCAGACTTGTGTGTTTCCTGACAGTGGTGGATGTTGAATGTTTCTGCAGCAGGGCGGGATCTTACTACAGCTGATCCCTATTCAAATACTTTTGCCAACTACCTTTCAGAATTGCCCAATATCAGGGAATCCCATTGCTATGGACTACCAAATATATCAGCACTGGCTTGAGCAGCACAGCCTGGCCAGAAGGCACTGTGATTGGGTACCAGATGGGTATCTACCCTCCCTTATGAAAACTCACCACTTTTTCCTCACATGTGAAATGACATTAATATCTGCCTCTTCCCATAGAGTGGTAACGTGATCAAATAAGTGAGTGTTTATGAGACTTTTCAAAGCGTGTCAGGCTCCATGTGAATGCAGGCAGTTGTTACACTGCCCTCTCTACTGAGTGCATGGTTGTCATCCTAGACTTATTTGCCACACAAAAGACATCTCTGCCACTCGCTGCCTGGAGTAGACATCTTGCTTCTCTCTGTTTTATTGGTTGCTGTCTCATTCCCTTCCTTGCTTTAAAAAAATATATATCTTTTTTCCCTTGCAGATGCTTCTTAACTTCCCTCTCCCTTGACTGTTATTTCGGCAGCTCTGCTATTTAGCTCCACGGTGTCATAGCAGACAGTTGGTGGGAAGCTGTGCTGAGTGACATCACATCAAAACCCAGGACTGGCTTCTTAGAGGGGAGAAAGCCCTCTTCAGAGCTCACCACAGTTCCACTGCTTTGCAGGGAGTTCCCTTTGGCAAGAGAAAAGAAAGCAACTTTGACGCCACCACTTCCCAACCTCAACGTACACAACATCCACCCCCAAGAGGGAGCCCAGTGGACCTTCATCACCAACGTGGCCTGGCTGTGACCATCGCATCCCCTGGGGCGAGAGAGGCACACCAGCAGTAGGAGTTCAAGTGTGCCCGTCCGTGTTCTAGAACCCACACAGCCCTGCCTGTCCTCTTGTTAGGGCATGCACACTGTGTTTGCAGAGTTGCACATACTCTTCTCAACACACTGAACTTGGAAAAAAAAAAAAAAACAGCTCTCTTTTTGGAAGCTGGAGGATGTGTAGGCTGCCTGGCCTGGGTGAGGCACCCACCAGGGCTCTATGCCTGGCTCTGCCTCTTGCTGGCCAAGTGCCTATGAGCAGTACTTCCCTTCTCCTCAGCTTCCTGATCCACGCTGGAGTTTACAAACTGTCAGGAAATCGCTCCTTTGTCTGCTCACCAAAAAGAGTTATGATGCACTACACAGAAAATGAGCCTTGAAATCAGACAGCACGCTGGCCTCAGCTCTGTCACTCCAACTGTGTGACCACGGCAAGCTGCTTAACCTCCTCAGTCTCGGTTTCCCCATCCTTAGTTAGCATGAGGACCAAGGGATAAAAGATAGAGATCTTCCACTTATACACACATATTTCCCTCTCAGGATGGGAAAGTGGATTTTAAAGTCAAATTCTTATAATATAAGCCTTGCAAGTCTATAAGGAAGCTGGCCTGGACCTCTTCTGTTCCAACAGTCCCCGAGTCATATAAATGCAAAGCTAGGGTTATGACCACAAGCAGTTACAAAACCAATCATTTGTTGAAAACCTACTGTGTATCACTCTACTCTTTCCCTTGAAAGGCTTACCATACAGATGGGCAGTATATCATTTAATCACTAAAGCATAACACAGCCTATGCCAAATGGCTCACAGTGGAATCACACAAGCAAAACGTTCCCCCTAGAGTCTGGGGCAAGACTCTGTCTACGGTAACGTGCTCAGCCCATCCCATCCCCACTTGACTCAGGGCGCACTTGACCTTAACTAGTTTCCATTTTAGGCAGAAAAGGCCAAGCAAAATGGGTTACTGGGGGGATTAAAAAACTCCAAGACTTCAGGATTCAAAAGGTATAGCAGGTGGCTCTCAGCCTTCCTGGAACAAGCTGCTCTTGCCAGCCCCATGGTTTGGGGGAGGTGCCCCCAGGAGTTCCTGTGGTGGCCCCGCAGGAGAGGCCCAGCTCAGAGCCATGTTCAGGTGGGAAGGCCAGCAAGCGGAGGAAAGAAAGGACATGGCTTTGACCTATCAAGCCCCTGGCCAGAATCCAAGTCTTAGCACCTCCCTGGGTTTGTAAAAGGAAACTGTCAAGAATTTTTCTCCCCATTTCAAAGATAAGGAAACCAAAGCACAAGGTAGAGAAAGATGTTTACTGGGGTTTGAAACAATTTTGAGTAGAAACTTGTAGTGAGTACTGCTTATGAAGATCAGGTAGCCCGTACCGACCCACAGATACAGCTCGAGGCCCCCTGTCCCTACCTACCCTTGCACCCTTCCCATGGGCTTGAGTGGGGCAGAGGCAGCTTGCGGGGAAGGAGAAAGAGAAAGAGACCTCTTCCCAGGGAGCCAGCTATTCTTTTGCTGCTGGGTTTATGTTTTTGGAATAAATCACTTGGTATAATAATAGAAATGAAGGCGCTGGAGTGAAACATCGTGACAGGAAGAGTTCCCACTGGCATGACAATCAACTTTTTCTTTTTGGCCCCATGTCCTCTTGCTCCTAAGCGGCAGAAATCCTGACCCAGCGGAGGAGAAGGGGAACAAGTTTCCTCCCCCCTCCCCCAGCTCACTCCATGTACCCAGATGGGTGGGCTTTCTCAACACCGCCTTTACCAACCCGAGTCTGACTTTCTAGAAGGGGGTCTTAGTGTCTATGAGCTGTGTTTAATTTTGTTTGGTTTTTCTGTATGTTTTGGAGCTGGATAGTTTTGGAGGTGGCAGGGATGTCAGAGCTCATCTTGTCCAGTGCTCTCAGCTTCCATGAGGATAGGTTCGGTGATTTGCCAGGGTCATGCAGCTAGCTCATGGCGGACCCCAGGGCTACACCTATGTGTTCTGACTTTCCTTGTTGGGGTGCTCTTTCCTCCATAGCACGCTCACCCCATTGAGGAGACTGCTCACTTGGAGCCCACCTGCGCACCAGGTGGAGAGATTTCTGATGAAGTCAAGGCAACCGGGCACCTGCACAGTGCTCCTCCTGTGCACGCCCCGGTGGGAACAGGAGCACCTTCCTTTATGCCCTTCTCACAGCCTTATCTGCCCACTTCATCCCTCTTCACCCTCCAAGACTCCACCCAAGCATTGCCTCTGGGAGCCTCCTGATCCCCAGGCTGACTTGACTGTCTCTCCATTCTGTTCCTAAAACTTCTGTGCCAAGGTTCCTCGTGGCCCAACATAGGCTTGTTAAGTGAAGCCATTGATTTGCCTGCTGGCATCCTCGTTCAACGGAGAGCTCTTCTGAGGGCAGAGACCCTGTTTTAGGTGACAAGGCCCCCCAGCATCTAGCATAGTGCCTGGCACACAGCAGGTATGCAATGAAGTTTGTTGGATGTACACAGAATTGCTCACACTGGCAGCAGGTGTCTGGTCTGCTGAGAGATGTCCAACCCACCCCTGGGCTTCCAATTTCTCCTGAGCCTTCCAGTGCATGGAAAGGAGCCGCAGGTGGAGTGGAGGAGGCCCCAGTGGAGGCAGTGCTAGGAGGGAGGGAACAGGCTCAAGATCAGCTGTGGGAGTAGTGAGTATGACAAGTCCAAGTGCAAGGAAATGCTAAGTCACCAGGAAAATCACAAGCTACCCCGAATGCAGGAAAAACCAAAGAGACAGAGAAAATGACTGGTTTGACTTTTGTGACTTCACTCAGAGCTTTGACTATTGCAAAGGCTGCTGTGACCCAGGTGGTGTTTGTCCAGGTGAACGCTCCATGGCAAGGGGCCCTCTGTGTGTCTGCCCCATGGTCTCAGGCCAGAGCAGACCCAGAACGCCCATGACCCTCGGGCCATGCACAGGATGCCTAACAAAGAGTTTGAGATAATTGAGGGGCAGGATTGCTGTTCACGTTCCAGAGCTGTGCATCACAGTGTCAACAGAGCTCCTAGGGAGCTCTGTGCAGGGAGAAGGCTCCAACAATAACAGGAAGGGCTAGGAGTTAGACAACCTGAGTTTTATTCCTGTTCTTCTGCCATTAAGCAGGATCTTTGAGGAACCATTTCATCTCACGAGGCATCAGTTTGCTATTCTGGAAATCCCAAATGTATATCTAAGTCTGTGCTTCTGTGGTTACTGCCCTGCAAGCCCTTAGCCCTAGTGTGATCCTGTGCCCCACCCATTGGGACTAACACTGCAACTTAAAGCCTTACTGTAGTGACAAGACGCAGCAAAGATCTGATTGTGGTAGAAATTCAAAGTAGGTGGATTCGAGGAGAACCCCAAGTCATAAACTGGGGATGTACAATGGACCCCATTCAGGAGGGGGGTCAGGGCTAGGGCCCAGCACGGGTTGATCACTAGATTCAGGAGGAAACAGAGCAAGGCTGGCAGCCTCTGCCACCTAGGGCCTGCCCTTCTTTCCTCTCTGCTCCTGCATGTGTGCTGTGGATGGTGGGGAGAGGGACTTTTGATAAAATCTCCTGTTAAAACTCTTCCCCATCTCTTCTGCTGAGCAGCGGGGCTGGCTGATAAGCCCCTGCTCTGAGAAGCAAGCTTCGCCCTGCGAGAGGCCAGCTGGATGCCAGGATTCTCTTCTCCTGATGGCAGCTCGATCTACCTGCTGATTGCTGCTGTCCAGGCTCTACCTGGCAAGAAGCTGCACGTTAAGTGGGGAGGAGGCTTCATAGGAGAAAGCTGTTTGTTGCTCCGTGGCTGGTAGGGGCTGGGAGCCTGTGAGGAGCAGGACTCTGGAGAAGGACTGGGCTCCTCGGAGCTGGAACAGGTGCTTCACAGCCATCAGCCCCTCCGCCAGGAGAGACATAAGAATTGGGATTTCATTTCTGAAGATGTCTTCGATAAAAGTCTTGATTACTTGGCTACTCGATCTGATGGCTAAATCATCCTGAGTGTTTGAGTTCTCACAGCTGATGGAATGTTCTAGATGTAGTCTGCAGGAGAGAATTCTGACAGGCCCAAAACCCAGACCTGCTAAGGCACACTCGTGAGAAAAATGACCTTTGCTTTTCCCAGTTTCATAACAAACACTGGTGGATGGGTGGGAAGCTCTGCATAAATTTTGTGCACCTGGTGAACATGCCAGGCTGTGGCAAGAGCCCCTGGCACAGTCAGGAGGTTGGGTGGTATCGGAGCAGGAGGGAAAAAAACAAGAACATGTGGACGGACACGGAGCATCACAGGGTAAGCCTGGCAGAGTCCCAGCCCCCCAGGGGAGCCAGCTCCAGCTGTGGGTCCTCACAGGCACCTTGGGCAATAAGAAGCTCTGCTCTGTCGGGGAGCATGTGCTGCCTCTGGCTCAGATGTCCTTGAGGGTAAAGAAGCGACACTCCCTAACTTAGAACATTTGCATCTCATACCCTTCATCTCACTTTTGCAATCTGGCAACCGTGCAAAATCTAAACCTCATTCTTCTTACTGGTCAAGTTTTCTTACTTCTCCTTTGAAATAAAGAATTAGAATTTTTAAGGCATACGCTGGGTGTTGCCCCAGCTGGAGATGGGGCATTTGATGGAATACATCCAAGACATAGCCCTGGCCAACTGAAGCAGTCCACTCACCCTCCCCCAGAGAGACCCCATGAAAGCGGCTGGACCAGATTATCTTGACTGTTCCAGACTCAGCTCTCTTGGATGCCCACAGCACTGACTGCTAATTTCTAAGACCCTGTACCCAAAACAGAAAATAGAGTCACCTAGGTCTCCTCAAAAGCTAACTGGGCGTTTTCAAGATATCTGCCCTTGGGCACCTTCCCCAAAGAGGCAAGGTTGGCTGCCAGCAGTAAAACAGCCTCTTTGATTAGATATGTACCTTCGACGTGTTCTTTGACTAGATATGTACCGTAGATATGCTCTTTGATTAGATATGTACCGTCGATATGTTCTTTGATTAGATATGTACCGTAGATATGTTCTTTGGCAATTTTCATCTTCATGTCACTCATGTTGGTGTTCCAAGCACACATAATCCAAGCTGGTTCTTCTGAATGGTCGGATTTCTCGCCTCTCTTTGAAATGGAGAAGAGAGGAACTGAAGAAAGGTTAACGCTGTTCCTTTCAGGCAGATAATCCGTGTGGCCTCTGCTGGGATGGGCAACGGCTTCCCTGTCCCAGCTCTAGTCCCAGCTCTGTTGACGCTTCCCTAACACCATCTCCCTGAGCCCCACGAGGCCCCGCGAGGTCGATACCTGCATCCCCCTGTACAGATCGGAGAGGTCGGGCTGCTGGCCAGCGCGCTGAGGGCCCACTCGGGGTGGAAACCCAGGGCTCCTTAACTAGGCACGGTGGCTCAGCCTTCACAGTCGGGAAGTTCCTCACCCCACTTCTGACGTGCACCACCGCCCTGCCTGTCCAGGCCTGGCAGCACCCATCCGGCCTCCTGCCCCTGGCTCTTGGAGAAGACCCGACCTCCTCACACTCCCACTAGGCAATGAAAGGGTTAAAGAGCAAGCCTTTGATTCGGAGGCTCAGGAGCTCATCAGCTGCCTTCAACTGCTGCTGACTCACTCACCTTCCCCAGCAGCCCCCTCCCTGCCAGCCAGGCAGGTGAGGTGGGAGAGGGGAGCGGCTGCCCTGAGTCAGCAATGACTCCCAGTGGCTTCTCCTCCACAGATTAATCACCTCCAATTATGGCTCCCACTGGGCACGAGTCATTCCCAGTGACGCCTGCTTTGTCTGACCCTCGCCCCCTTCCAACAGGCTGCCTATCTGTCCAAGATGCTGGGTGCATGCTACACCTCCCCAAACCCCAAAAAGGTACCCCGGCAGCCAAGTGACTCAAGAATAAGGACCCACCCTCTTCCTCCTCACCATCTGCTCTCCACATCATGAGTCTTCTGGGGGCAAAAAGAAAAGAGGATGTGAAATCCCTCCCTTCCAGCAGCCTATAGAGAACTGTGAACCCCGCCATTAGCTGATTGGATAATACCTTGTTGTGTTTCTCCTCAGCAGTGACTAATAAAACTTGTTCTCATTTCTACTAATTATTCATCCTCATAGAGAAGGGTACCAACACCTGGCATGGCTCTGCGACTCCCTTGGAGGGCGTTCCGTGGCTTGCTTGCCCTCTCCCCCTCGCTTCCCGCTCTGTCTCCCTCCCATTCCTGCCAGGAGGCCTGGCCCAGCTGCCCCTGTGGAATTCCTAAGCTTCCTCCTCTTGGCTGCTGACACAGGCACATGGGTCCCCAAAGGCACCATGCCGTCTGCCCTCCTCAGGATATCACCCTGGGCTCCCTGCCCTGAGCTGCCAGTCAAGGGCAGGCACTCAGCCCCCAGGGCGTGAGCTGGGGCTCAGCGCCAGGGTCTCGAATGCATCTCTGTAGCATGCGCTGCTTACAAAGAACTTTCCCCGGTGCCATTTCATTTCATCTTTATGTGCTCAACAGCAATTACTTAACCATACAACCATCCTCTGAGAAAACATGGTGTTCTTTACAGATAAGGAAACTGAGTCTCGAAACACCGGTACAGCTCACACACACTCACTTGGTAAATGGCAGTGCTGTGTTTCTCATCATGTCATGACCCAGGCCTGGCACTAGAATTGGGAAACACCTCCCCCAACCCTCTGTGTATAGTACATGGGCTTTAGAATTAGGCAGCCCCATGGTTGATTCCTGCTCTATTTAACTCTGTTTTATTTGGTGATAGACACTGTTCTAAGCACTTTTCAAATCATCTCAACTCATTTAACTCCTGCAACTGTTCTTTGAGGCAGGAATTATCCACATCCTCAATTTGCAGGTGTGGGAGTGGAGGCCGATCACCCAGCTGTTATAACAGGGCTACAGCAAAGCCAGACTCTTCACCACGCCACTAAGCTACCCCCAGCTTCTCCAGCTTCCAGCTGTGTGAACTTGAGCCAGTCCCTGAAGTTTTCTTGTTGCTCCTATATCCTCATCTTTTAAAAGGCAATGGTCAGAGAGCCTTCCCCACAGTGTCTGTGAGGGTTAGATGGGTAATGTGGAGAGTGCCCACATGCCAGGAGGACTACTCCCAGAGGTCTACAGTGGGGCACAGGGTAGAACCTGGAGGCACCGTGGGTCGGAGCAGGCACCAGGGAAGCATGCCACATGCTCCTACTCTGTGTGGCAATCACTCCCTTTCTAACCACATCTCTCAAGCCGACCTGATCAACCGATCCTTGAGATAATTCTGATTCTCGAAAGCAAAAGGCTCTGTAATTAAGGTTCTTAGTCATCTTTAAGAATTGGATAAAAACTATAAACCACTTCTGCAGAAAAATTCACATAGCACTCAGACGCACAGGCGTGTTCTTAGAAGTTCAGGGAGTGTCACCACCTCACCAAGAGGTCCACTGGAGCCCAGGTTTCTGAGCCCCTTTCTATGTAATCAGGAAGGGTCCTTACAATGTTATCAGTATTACCACAGCTAAGATTGCCGAAACTTTCCTTTTCCTTTTCAACTTCATACCCAGGCTCTGCTCCCTCCACACGCACGCCCCCCAGCTTCCCTGGGCACTGCCCCTGGCCAGCGCAGAAGCTGCAGCGGTGGTTGCGATGGCGATGGCAGTAGCTGTTGCTAAGGGAGCCAGGAGGCCAGGGTGGGGGAAGGAGAGTGGGCAGCAGCCCAGCAGGGCAGCACTCCCCCCTGCTTGTCTGAGCACCTTAGGCCCTGGGAGCGGAGTTCCCAGCTGGCTGCCATGGCAACGGCAGGCTTGGGAAACTATTCATCACAGGCCTGGACAGCTTTCCCGGCTTACACTTGCGCTTTCGCCTCCCTAAGTGGCTAATTGAGGTGTGAAAGGGTCTGTGGTGATGGGCAAAGGACCACAGAGGGCAAAGCGGTGGTCACGTGTCCCACGCTAAGCAGGCCCCCCCGGGATGGGGATCGAGAGGCCGGGGATGGGGTCTGAGCCAGCTCCTGGGCAGAGGGCCCACTACTGGGGGAACAGCCCCAACACAGAGATGCCCTGCTCTCTGCAGGGACCTTGCCTGTGAGCTCCATCTCCTTGCCAAGCCTCATCCTAGGAGGATGCCCTACTGGTTATGTCCCAGGTAAGCCAGGTGACACCTTGTTACCTCGAGATGCGGTGACTACGAGTTTTCCCTCAGGCTAACGGGGAGAGATTGTAAGGGTGAGAGATTCTAGTTTAAATATGGTTAAAAGGTAGATGAAGTCAGAGGTTAAAGAAGCACATTAAGGCCTTGCCACAGTCTCAAGACCACCGGCTCACTGGTTGTAGGTGCTATTAAACATTATCATCCTGTAAAAGCACCGTTCTTGTTGCCATTCATTGAGTGGAGGTTAAACGTTGTACTATCTCAACTTAATCTTCAAAGCAAATTTTCCAATGAGGTACTGTCCTCTTTTTACAGAAGGGGAAATGGAGGCTTGGAGAGGTCAAACTACTTGCCCCAAATCATGCAGCCGGAAAGTAGTAAAGCTGAGATTTGAACTTGCACCTGTCTGCTTACAAATCTCCTCTCTCACTGATGAGCCAGCACACAGCAGAGGGGCCCAAAGCTGTGTGGATGTGACCTGTTCACATGTTGAGACTGCAGCAAGCTCCTCAGTGTGGGGCTGTGGGGGTCAGGGCCCGACGGCCAAAAGTGCCCTCCCCAGCTGCACGCCCACCGCACCTGCTCCTACACCAGCAACCCGATTGCTTTAGGACCCCACGATCTACCGTGGGGATCATTTTGCATAGTTACTTAAAAACATATGGAAAAAAGAGGGATCTCCTCTATGACCCAGAGCTCCAGGTGTCTGGTGGTGACTCCCAAGGAGCTTCTCAAGGGACACTCTGGACCCTCTGCTGCTAAAACAGCCAGGGGAGCTTCTCCGAGAGGCTGCCAGGTTGGCTCTGCTCTGAGCAGCTGGGGGAGCAAAGGGAGGCGGTGAGGCCAGCTGGAATAAGGGAAGGGAAAGGAACCAGCATTTAGAAGCATCTACTATATTCTCGGAACTCTAGTCTATTTGTTTGTTTAACCTCAACTCTATAAGGTCGATAGTACTATCACCCCATGTTATGGAGGGAGAAGCTGAGTTCCGACAGTTTAGGTAACTTGAATCAGACCATAGAAGACATAAGCCCAAACTTAACTGGTTCCAAAATCTGTATCATTTCTATTCTATCCTCTGACCTCCCACAGATATTGGCTGTTCCTCATGGCCTGTCAAAGCCAGGAACCCCCAGTTCAGCCTCTTAGCTGAGAATCCAAGTGGTCCACCTTCCTCCTTAGGGCTCCCTCACCCACACAGCAGATGGACATCTTTCATCCTGCAGCTATTTTTATTTCTCTTTCCTATTCTTCTTACCCTCCAGTCCAAGCAGGAAAGCAGGACTCAGAGCCAGTAAGCCAGAAGCCAGAACACGGCTCTCAGCCCAGCTCTTTGCCCAACTCCAGACAGAAGAGAAGATGGTGGGGTTCTCTCCAACTCTGAGTGCCAAGGAGGGGTCATTAGCGATAACTGGAGATGGGGTCTCAGTCCCCCCTGGCCCTGTGGCAGGGTGTGCCCTCTCCAAACTTTGCTCTCTGACCTCTCCTTCCCTAGGGAAGCTCTGGCATCCACGGCCCCTGCTGGGATCAGCAGGGAAGTGGGGGTCAGGAAAGCATGTGCCCTCAGTATGCTGTTTCCATTCTCTGGGATGGATTCTCTCAACCTCAGTTTGCCTTTCATGCCAGAAGGAGACCTCGTGCTCAGCCTGGGTTTGGTGTTATGTCCTCTTTGTGATCAGTTCTTAGGAGGCAGTTTGTAGTCATGGGAAGAGCTCAGGACTGGGAGATCTATGTTCGTTCCAAGTTCTGCTGCCAACAAGCTGTGTGAGCTTGAACAAGCCACTTAGCCTTTTTGGGCCTCAGTTTGCTCTCCCATAATAATTGAACCAACTAGTCCATTCCAACATTACATTAATAACTTGCTTCTCTGAGCTAATTCCTTAAATCTAACCACACCCTGCCCTGACCCAACAACACCCTCCACCCCTGACAGTCCCATGTTCCCATCCTATCCAGACCTTGCCAAAACATAAAGAGGACAAGGCTGGTGGTTTGTTGGTGCTACGAGTCCTTTTCTTCTCAGGCAGGAAGTCACATTTAAACTGTGCCCCAATCAGTACCAAAGCGGGCACGCTCAGTTCTCCTACACAATGGGTTACGTAAAAACAGCTCACCTCTTATTTCCTTCTCTCTTTGTTCTGCTCTTTTCCAATCGCTCAGTCAAGTAATATGTATCAAGTGGATGTGTCTGAAGGCAACGCACAGAAATGTAATCCAAAATGACAAGGTCCTTGTCCAAGAGGAACTTACAGTCCCACAAGGATAGCACGCAGACGGGACCATTAAAGGCAGCCAGCTGCCTTCATGCAGTGGGGAAACATAAAGGATTTTTAAATGCCTTTTCATGTCTTAACGCTTCTTTTACCCCCTTTAGTTGCTGATTTTATAGTGATACCATGTTTTCAGTATTTGTCTTTGAGCCATGATCCTGTCTTCTATCTTCTCATCCATGGAGGAAGTCAAGCTGCTCCAGACCTCAGTACCTGCTTTGCAGACCCACCTGGCATGCCCTCTCCTGCCGGGATCTCACCTTTGTACCTGGACATGTCAACCTACTTCCTGCATCTCTGTTGCCCAATGCAAGGGGTCGAAGATGTGACATACCAGCAGTGTCGGTGCCAGCAAACGACAGTGCCAGAGCTGGAGGGTATGGGGCACTGGAGCTGGCCTTCCTCCCCTCCTGAGGGCCCTGGGCTTCCTGTTGTCCCTGTGCTCCTGAGACTTCCTCAGAACTCACTTGGGAGGCCTCTCAGAGGGTAGGTGCTGTCGGCTGCCTCCTTTCCCCCTTTAGTCCCAGCACCTAAGCATGCCACACCTGCTCCATAAATAATAACTTCTCTAGAGCTCTTTATAATTTACAAAGGGCTTGCACTTATAGTTTCTCATTTAATCCTCTCAGCCATCCTGTGGGATAGGGTTATTATTGCTCCTTCTTTACACATAAGAACCTGAAGCTTGGAGGGATTTGTGCATGGCCCAAGCCCTTCCAGCTGAGCCCAGCTGAACTAAGCTGGGACTTAACCAAGCGCTTTCAGCTTCTCTGTGACATTAAAGGGAGAAACTGCTTCTCCCCCCTGGGTTCATCACTCCCCTAAGATGTCACATCACCTGTGCCACCAGGATCTTGTAGCCAGGGAGGCTCTGGGAGTCTTGCATCTCAAGCTCTCCCTGTCTCCTCATACTGCACAAGAGCCCAAAGCTCAACGCATGATGACAGGGGCTCAGCAAAGGAAGAACAGGTGAAAGAGAGATGGGGTGCTTTGGTGCCCACTCTCCACCTGAGGACCAGGCAAAGTGTCCCAGACTGATGTTAGATTCCTCTGTGGTGGAATGTTGAGTTTAAAGCATGTAGTGTGTTTTTAAGGATTTCCTAGGGTTGATTTTTTTTTTTTCCTAGACAGAAATAACAAAGAAAAATTAAGAAAAAATTAGGACATTGGCTCAGGAGTCTCCTGTAAAAGCTAGGAAGCAGCTGGCAGTGCAGTCTCAGGTCTGACCTGCCATCTTTGGCTAGCGGTGGCTGGCCGCATGGGCAGGGAGGGAAGGGTCAGGAGCTCTCCCTGAAGGAGAGGAGGTTTGTCAACTCCACGGCTGCGGAAGGATCCAAGAATGAGATCCTGCGTGAGTCTGTAAGGGCAGGAGAGCAAGCCTGCCACAGGTGTGCACTGGGCGAGGGGCTGAGCCTACAGTGCCCGCAGTTCATCAAGGACAGCTGCTCCGGAGCCCCTGGGCTCAGACCAGAGTCAGGAGCTTTGGGGGAGGCATGTGAGACCAGCTCCAGTCCATCCCACATGAACCCTGCTCCCGGCCACTTCCTGGCTGCCTTGAGCCTACACTGGCTCCTTTGGCAGAGAGAAGACAAATACCAGGACTGCTTAGGAGGAGGCAGACACGGAGCAAAGAGAGGTAAAGGCATGGGGCAGAGCCAAGGCTGGACCCCAGAGATGCAGGGGAAAGCAGGCAGGTGACCCACAGACAGAAAGGAGAGAGAAAAAAGCAGAGAGGGAAACACAAGGCCAGCTAGCTGGACAGAAAAAGGAGTTGGAGAAATCACAGGGGCCTGAGGAGTGACAGGTAAGTTAGCCTGCGAAGACAAGCAGACACAGTGGCCCATCCTCCCTTCCTGCCACTGGTGGTCAGTGTGAAACTAATGGCTGCTGTCAACAGGCCCCGCCCCACCTTCCCCTCCCTCCACCACCGCCGCTCCCTCCCGGGGCAGGGAGCCTGCTCTGCTCCTCACCCCTCCTGTCCCTCAACTGCCACCTTCCATGCTTTTGCAGACTTTCAGTTCATCCACCTCCCACAGTCAAAGGCTGAAAATCCAGAAACCAAGCTTCTGATTCCCACTCTGTTGCTCAAATGCTGGGTGGCACTGGCAGAGTGACTTCTAGGTGACACCACAACTTCTTTGTTTATGACCCTCCTATAGGAGTCGTAAGGGGATAAGAGAGCGAATGGGAAAGGATTGTGAAAGCACCAAGGGGCTAAGACACTTTGGACCCTAAGTTTACTTCCAGCACTGAACTCCCCAGGTTTCTTTCAGGGGAGAAGCTCCCGTCCTTCCCTGCAGTGTCGCCTGCCCAGGGCAATGTGGCTCACCAGTGTGCCTGGACACACCTCACAGCTGTCTTGCCCCTGCTCAGAAGGGGAGGCATTGCAAAGGTAGGTGGATTTACCAACATTTTCTAGACAATTGATCTGACTGCGGTCTAAGGCAGGGTCGTAGAGTTAGAGATTAAGAAGTTTTATTCCTGAAGCAGCAGATCTAGGCTTTTAACACGTAGAATAATCTAGGTGAATTTTCAAGGAGCCACTGAATATGTATGAGAAGAGAGGAGAGAATGTGAACATGAGGGAAAACCACAGCGAAGCCAAAGGAAGAATGATGCATGAGAACAAAGGAGGACAGGAGACCTCAGGGACTCTGGCATGACCGTGGTTGGACAGAGACAGGGAGACAGGACAGGGGGCAACCAAGAGCAGGAAGAAGATTCTGGGAGAGAAATAAAGAGGCCGAGAGGAGCTGAGCCAGGCAGCCGGTGGAGCAGGCAGATGGAACAACAGAGACAGAGAACAGAGCCGCGGAGTGGGCACACAGCAAGGCCTGGCAGCCAAGCCCTGCGGATTCCGTGGGAGCAGATGCTTCTATGGGAGTAGCAGCTGATGGCCCCGAGTACATGCATCCTTGTTGACTCCAGGCCCAGCACAGCCTCCTCGGCAGCCAGCCTCGGCCTGGAAGAACAAGCAGGGCCAGAGAGGCAGACACATGACAGCCCTGCCCCTTGGGGGCCCCGTTTCTCCCCTCCATCCTCATCCGGGCTCCGCCCACCTGCTCTGTCTGCATCCCGAGGCCTCGTGAATCCCAGGGAAGCCATGAGCTGCTACATCACGCCGGAAGGAAGCAGGCTGCGTTGGAGTTGGAGGGGTGAGTGTGAGCCACCGCACGGCGTGCTTAGCTCTTCCCGGGGTGGGAGCATGTGCAGGGGTGTACATGCTTGTGGGAGGGGTGGGAGGGGAAGAAACGTCTTGTGCCGCGTGGGGCCCAGCACCAAGAGGCTAGGACATAGGGGGTGGGGACTGGTCTCTGGCAGCACTGCTGGCAAACAGCTGCCGTCCCAGACCCCCCTTTCTCCCTGGCTGCAAGAGTCTGCAGCCCCTCGTCCCCATGCAAGTCACCAGACTGCCACAGCCTCTTCTGAGTGGGAAGGAGCTGAGTGGGCCCTGCATCCTGGGTCGGAAGAGCCTTGCGACTTCCCTGGCCTCATTCTGTCCTGCTGCTGCCCACGGGTGGACCACTTTCCTATCACTTATCACTGCCCCGAGAGCAGCATCTGCAAGACTCTGATGCGTTGCCCCCACCCCAAGAATTCCCTCTGGTAGGAAGGAAGCTCAGAAAGGCCTGGAGAGAGAAAGGTCTCCACCAGGACGTGGCCCTCCCCCAGTACAAAGGCAACTCCCACGCTGCCCTCCACACCCACCTCAATCCCCCCCCCCCCGTTGGCACCCTCAGAACACTGGAGGGACACCCCAACATCAGGGTCCTGGCTGTGCCTGGGGCAGTCCTTCACTGGGCCTGCACCCAAGGCCAGGGGTTGCTGCCATGGCCCCAGAGTGGACAGGAGCCAAGCCCTAGAAGGGAAGGGAAAGGGGGGGAGGGGAGAATCAGTATGGAGCGCAGGCGCAACCCCAGTGAAAGACAGGTACCACGGGAGCCAGATGGGCCAAGTAGAAACAGAAGTTAAGTAGGAAGAGACGGATAAACAGCAGATACCAAGCAACCAGCCAAGCATATGCTTTACAAGCAGGCAACACAAGCACCCAGTAGGGTTTTGGTGGGGGAGGGGACGTGAGCCCACAGGAAGGGGAACATTAGGTTTGCTGTGAGCTGACTGCTGCCTGGTCAGAATTAGTGATCTAATCCTTCTCCATGTCGCCTCAGAAAAATGAGGCTGCGCTAGTGCTGGCAAGGAAAAGAGGCATTTGGCAGGGTGGAAGGAAATAGTGCTTATGCCAGTTGCCCAGGGGACTGGTCTCTGGTGGAAGAAACGGAGTCCCAGGCTTGGAAGTCTGAATAGCCAGGTGCCATCCCAAGTCCCCAGAGCAGAGACCCCTAATGCTGAATCGGATTCAGGAAAGGAGTGGGGGCTGCTGCATGCAAACCTGGGAAGTCCTTGAGCCCTGCAGGTGCCGGCTTCCCCCACTCACCCAGCCCATCTAGGCTGGAGCCCTCAGTCTGGGTGATGTCATCCCTTTGAGCTCCAGGCAGGGAAGGGGTGGAGCCAGGCTGCAGCTTGGTGGAGTTCAGGCTCCACCCCCAGACCAGTCAGCTTCTGGGCCCGTCTACCCAGCTCTCTCTTGGCCACGGCTTCCTGGCCAGCCCTGCTGGAAACCGGGTGCTGTCGCAGAGCTGGAGAAGGGGGGAGGGTCACCCAGAGTCACTCTCTGCAGATGCAGAAAGCAGGGCCCAGGCAGGGGATGGGCTTACTGGGGACCTTGTCCACCCCATCCACGCGGGTTCCCACGTTCACTTAGGGGAGCCTGCAGGTTTTGTGGGAGCCCGGTTTCCTGGTTCTCCAGCCACAGCCTTTCCCTTCACCCAGCACGTCCAGAAATTTCATCTGCTCTGCCAAGTACCAGGTGTCCCGCTGGAATTTCTTCTCTGAATACTGCTCCAGGGAGGAGTAACAGGGAGATAAGCACACTCTGGGTTTGTCCCTGCTAAGCTAATGGAATAAAGGCTTTGAGCTGAATCTGAGCCTGTTCTAAGCCCCAGTGCCAGCCAGCCCTCCTGCAGAATGGTCCCTTCACCTCTCACATGCTCACGCTGGACATAAGCCAGCCCTGTGCCAGCTGCTGGCCTCTTCCCAAAGCTGGCATTGGTCCCAGCTTCCTGCCTCCCCTCCTCCAGGGCTGCCCTCGCCCATACAAGCCACTGTGGCTTGGAGCATTGAGGTCTCCCGGGCTAGGCAAAAATCTACTCTTCCTCTGCCCATCTTAGACGTGAAGGTGGTACTGGGGGTTGCCTCAGGCAGCCCCATACCTACCCCGGGGTAGCACAGGTGCAAGAACCAGACTGGCCTGGTCTGTGAAACTCACCACACCACAGGGCCTCTTGTTTGGACTCAGCTGCTTGGCACAGCCCCAGTGCCCAGGAGCAGAGAGGAGCTTTCCCAGGTGCAAGCCCTTGGCAGCCTGGAAGCCAAGCCCCTGTGTGCCAGTGCCCAGGGCAGGTGCTCAGCTCAGTGCCAGGGCCTTCTCAGCTCTGGGGCCATGATATGTCTAGGACATGAGAGTGACACTAGCAGGAAGAAGGGAGGGCCTGGGAGTGAAATCTCTACTTTGATTTGCTGAGCCTGGACCAGGGGCCTCTTAGCAAGACCAGCACTAAGGCCAATTGGTACCAGGAAAGTGCCATAACTTTATCAGCCCTCAATACATGAAACAAACCGCCTTAATAGCCTACATTAGCACGCATATTTTACTTTTCAGGCTGCTTTATTATACAACGAGTTTGATTCCCATAACATTGCCATGATGGAGACAAAGCAGATGGTATTTTAACTCATTTTATGGATGAGGAAACTAAGGCAGGAGTTGAGTATACAGTTATAGAAAGTCTCACGAGGCATGTGAAGGTATACAAAAATAAATGAGCAAAATACCTTATCGTAAACCCAGCTAAGCTGAGAGCCCATGCTCCCAGAGGCCCACTGCCACAATCCTTCTCTACTTCACAGGCTCCACTCAAAGAGAAGGGACATGGCAGTGACTAGGGTAGAGGTTTCCACCCACAGATAGCTGCTTGAGGAAGGAATGAGGAAAGGAGAGTGGGACAACTGTGTGATGGAATGGGCTGTCACCTGGCATGTGGGCCTGGGGCAGGGGCATGGCCTGGTGCCAATGAGTGTGGCCTGGGATAGGGGTGTGGTCCATTTGTGTCTGTACAGACCATATGAAGGCAGCTGTTTCTGTGTGCAGAGTGTGCATTCTGTTTTTAGGTATGTACACACATCATACATACATGCATTGTGTGTCTTTCTTAGGATGTGCTGGGAAGGGGTATGTGCATGAGTTTGAGCTAACTGTGTACAGTAACATATACATTGACAGCAAATGCATGTACATGAAGGAAAGAAAAGGATGATGAGGATGTGTTTATATGGAGATCTGAGCAGAGTTTGTACATATTAATATATTTCTAGGTGCCTGTAAAAGAAAAATTATACAGACAGTTTCAAGAATGTGCATGTGACATGTAGTTCATGGGTTTGTGTGCACAAGCATGGACTGTGTATAGCGATGGGTGAGTGTGTAAAGAACTAGAGCAGCAATTGTAGGAAGGGGGTTTCCTGGGGCTCCCCGCCAGAACTCTAACTCAGCTGCTTCTCTGTCTTCCTGTCAAATGGACTCTCAGAGGGCCTTCCTACCTAGGACAAAACGGTGAGTGTGCTCAGGCCCCGGCAGTGCCACCAAAGCCTGTGCCACCTTGCAGAACCTCCATCTTCACCCACTCCCCTCTCAATTCTGCAGACGACCCAGGAGAAACCTCAGTTCTGAGCAGATCAATTATTGCTAATAAAATTTAAATTCTGGCCTGGAGATGCTAAGGAGGCCCGGGGAAAGAGGAAGAAAAAGGTGGCATGGATTCCAAAGGACGGACTTGGAGTCAGCAGATCTTATCACTGGGAGCCTGAAGTGTCCAACCCCACCCCAATGCCCACATGTCTGAAACCCAGTCCTAGCACCAAACAGTGAGCCCACCCCATTTGTGTAAAACCCGTGGCTGGCGGGAAGCTTAAACACTGGGGGGACATGAGGCACTGCCCAGCCCACTCCCCTGAAAGCAGTGCAGGGCAGCAGCCCACCACCCCACAGAGCATACAGGCCACCTTCTCCCCCTTTCTCTATCCTCCAAGCAGGTGCCCCAACCAGAGAACTGGTGGGGACAGGTCTCCTCTGAGCAGGGTGGCCCTGGCTCTCTTTAGCACCCCTTCCCAGATGTGTACCATGAGTCTCAAAGAATAGAGAGCTCTCGTATGCCCACACACTAGGCCCTGCGGCCTGGGAAGGCCGTCCACGGTCACACAGAAGACCCCACTTCTCCTCCATCTCCGGGTATTCTGGCTGTGCGGAGCCCTCCCTCTTTGAACTGAGATTTATAAGGCTGCAACCTCTGCCAGAGCAAAGACAGCCTAGCTTCAGTCACAGAACAGGATGCTAAATCCTGGAGCCCTGTTGCAGCCTCTGCAGCCTGGCCCAGCCATCAGCCTCATATGCAGGGAGAAGAGTGTGTCAGAGGTCTGGGAGGGCAGGAGCGCAGCCAGGGTGGCACCCCACCTGCTGTGAGGGCAGCAGCACCGAGGTTGCGCTCTCTCCGCCTTGCCCCACAGTAGAGGATGCCCTCGCACCTGTGTAGCAACATGGCAGAGACTCAGGCCACGCCGGGGCTGGGAGGGACCTCAGCTCTCCTCCAGGGTCTCAGCAGCCCCACTTGCCTCACAAACAAGAAAGCTGAGACGCCTAAGAAAGGGACTTGCCCAAGGTCACAGAGCTCATTCGAGGACACATCAAGATTATAACTGGTTAGGAGTTTTGCAAATGAGTTTTTCTACAGTTTGGTAGAAAATGTCTAAGACATTTTTCAGAAGGCCTGACAGTGGCCAGCTCCCTGTAATCCACGCTGGTAGAACACTGTGATTAAAATTCAGCTGCATAGCTCCTACCGGGAAATGCAGTGATATATTCATCATTGAAGGCCTAACAACTGCTTCCCACTCTTAAAACAAGGGCGCTGAACCCAAAGTCCATACATGAGCTTCCTGGAGCTCATTGCCCCTCAAATTGTGGGCAGGTTTTTGAATGTCTGGGTTCTGGATATTTTTCTGAAAAAGGGTTCACAACTTTAACTGATTTGTAAAGAGATGCACAACATGGAAGAGGTTGAAAAATCATTGCCTTAAAGCATTAGGAATCTAGGCTCCAGAGAAATCAGATTTTGATAATCAGCTGCTAGGCACCTTATCAGCATTCAGAGACAAAAAGGGTTGGATTATTTTTTCCTAGATGTATGAGTATATATTTTGCAATATGAAAGAGCATCTATGCTCTAGAACGCAAGTCTCTTGAGGGCAGGTTTCTTGTCTATGTCTTTGCCTCTCTAAGGTATCCTGGGGGCCTGGATCCATGCCTCGGTATAACAGATACAAACACAAACGTGATTAGTTTACAATCTGCAGGTGCTTCTCTTCCCACATGCACTGCTACTTGGTCTCCAGCAACCACAGAATTACTGTCAATTAGGGGAGCCCTGATGCAAGAACTGTAAGAATCATTGCAGAATTCATTGTTGAGCTTCAGGACCTTTTTTGTCTACTATTCAAGAGTGACCACCCTGGGAATATCAAGGAGGTCCAGCCAAACCCTGGGTGCAGGTCTGATGCAGTTCATGCCGTGCACCCGACTGCCCAGCACCTGCTTGCTGGGAGCTTGCTGCTTTAGGCACAGTTGGGGAGATCCGGGAGAGCACAGCCGATGTGCTCACTGCCTTGTGATCAGAGCGCTCTACAAACAGAGCGGGACTGGAAAATCCACTGTCTTGGAGCCTGCACCTCGGAATCTGAGTTCCCAGGGGAATAGGGAAGAATTTCAAATCTGACGAGGACCAGGCAGGACCCAGCCTCAAGACAGGCTCTGGGCCCTCCGCCTCTCTACAGAGTCTGTTTGATCATCCCCTCCTTGTCCCACTTTGCAGCCTCTGCAGCTCAGCTGCTAAACCCCCTGCGGATTAGGAAGCTGGGGGCACGAGAGGAGGGGGAGGGCAGCTCATCCTGGGACAGAAAGGGCTCCTTTCTAAGGAGGGAAGTGAGGAAGTTGGGGCTCTCAGGACACTGGCCAGGACAGCCTTCCTGCCCTCCTCGGCTTTGCCATGTTCGCTGGAACCTCCCCCGTGGAGAGACGAGCTCTGAGAGGCGGTTGTACAGCTGCTGCTTCTGTCTGAGGCTAAAAATAGCCTCCTCTCTGCCCATGTCCAGCGCAGGCTGGGCCAGAGCTCTGAAGAGGACTCGCAGGCAGAGGGGGACAGAAGGTGGGGCCAGAGACAAGAGCCCCTAGGTGGGCAAAGGCCAGGCGAGACAGGAGCAGGGAGGGCACGGACTTGGGCGGAGTCTCAGCTCTGGTCTTCTTTTCTGTCCCAGAAACTCCCCTGGGAAGGGGACAGAGTCTCTCCTCCCTGTGTTTCTGAGGGGAAGCAGGCACAGAGAGGGTGGGCAGGCTGGCCTGGTCCCGGCTGGTACAGCACTGCGGGCTGCTTACCAGGTGCCAGACACTATTTCAGCCTCTGTGGATGTAAAAGGAGCCTACAATGTAGGTTTCGTTGTTGTTATTACTCCCTTGACAGTTGAGGAAATGAAGGCCCAGAGATGTCAGCTCGCAGGGCCAGGAAGTAGGGGCTGGATTCTACCTGGGGCGGCCTGAGTGCAGAGCCCACGCCCCGACCACAGCCACGGCCTCGGCCCCAGCCCAGACAACAGGGCACAGAGGGGCTGAGGAAGAGGAAATATGATTCCAGGGTTGCCGTGCAGGGTGGCAGCCCCAGGTAAGTGGGCACTGTGGCCTCAGGGCTCACCTTCTGGGAGTTCATTATAATCTGGGACACGTGATGTGCTCCTGGGCCCGTGGCTCCTTCAGCCCCTCCCTCGGATTTGCTGGGGATTTTAGCAAATCCTCTCTAGCTGCCCCATTCCCCCTTGTGTGCCTGCACACCCCCACCTTCAGAAGAGGTTCAGGACACAGTGCCCAGCTGACTCTAAGGGCATGGGGCCCCAGAGGTACAGAGGATCGGCCACAGCCAGTGGCCCTCACTCTCAGGAAACCATGGGGTAGGAAACGGGCAGGTGGGCAGCTGAGGGCCTTTGGAGCCTGAATTATTTAAATGCTTAGAGTAAAGCAGATTTGGATTTCACAAAGACAGGGGTGAAGGGGGGAGGATGGAGGGAAAGACTTAGAGGGAAAGAGAGAGAGAAAGGGAAGGAAGGAGAGAAGGGAGAGAAAGAGGAAGAGAGAGGAGTGGGGTTCTCAGAGACGACTGCCAGCTGGCCTCTCTCATCTAGAGGAGACTGGGAGAGGAAGTCCGGTCCTGCCGAGTGAGCTGGAGCAGCAATGGAGACCGAGAACGCAGGTGGCCAGGACAGAGCCCTGGTGCCAGGAAGAGGGTGGGAACAGAGGCGGTGGGGACCGTGGTAGCCCAAGGTCGCAGGTGCTCGTACACACTGCCGTCGTCTTGTCTCCTCTACCAAGGCCTCTGTTGGGCTCACCTTGTTTAAGGCCAAAGCACACACCATCCTCCCGCAGAGCCACTAATGCAATTAACAAAAAACATTCATAAATCTTGCATGGCGTCCGGAGCACAGGGGCCAGTTCCAGAGATGCTGTGCAGAGAGCTGTCTGACCTCCCCAGGACCAGGACCTTCTGAAGAACACAGCACATCCCTTAGTAGGACTGCAAGACCACCCCTTTGCTGCCGAGCACCATTACTAGGTGGGTGGGGTGAGGTGGGGTCGGGGGTCAGGAAATCAGAAGAAGCTGGGAAGGGGAAGATGAATGTGCATATGTGTTTGCAGGAGGCTGGAGAGTGGCTCATGCCTTCTAAGCTCAAAGAGAGAGCATTCCGCAGAGGCCCAGAGAATCACCTCTTTTAGAGGGTTATTTTACCTCTGGAGGACCAAGCACAAGAATGCATGAGATCGAGGGCATCTTTGGCAGGGCGGGCATGACTTGGCGGCTTGGCGGTGTTTGTGTGTGTGTGTGCATGCATGTTCAGTCTGGAAAACCGGTGACTCACTAAAACAGGGAGCTTTCTGATCTGAAGAGCTTATATTCAGCTATTTTTATCTCTTCTTGTCTCTTGGTCCTTTTTTCCCCTTGTCTTTTTCAAATGTAGAGTAATCCAGGGGCTGTGAATGCTGTGTGTGCGGCAGCTAGTTTAAAGTTTGGCCAAGAGGTGGGCACCCTCTGGAAATGCAGAGATAACGACATACACGTGGTCTCTGGGTGTACAGCAGGTGATACAGATATGACACACATTACCATAGCCTGGTATATACATGTGCACACCGTGCATACATGCGAGCCAGAAATGTCCCTGGAAAATTCCTGCCTAAACTCTCGGATGTGGGTTGGCGTATAGCTACGTGCTTTGCATACTTCGCATCTCCAGCCGCCTCCCCAGCCTAGCCCCCACTTTGCACCACCCGCAGGGGCACTCTCACATGAGCCACAGGCACTGTCCTGGCTCTGTCTTGCAGGTGGCTCCAGCCCCTGTATCTTCTCTTTTCTCTGCCCAGCCACTCATCCAAAATTATGACATCTTGTCAGGAAAGCCTTTTTCTGCTGACCATCGATAGGGAACCAGGAATGACAGTGGATGGGCTCTCTGCACTTCTCCTGCAACTCAGCCCAGCCCATCCCGCCCACCCGCCACCTTAGGTCCTGAGACCCCCCTTCCCCCGTCCTGCAGTCACCCAGCGATGTGGGGCCTGGCAACTGCTTAGAGAGGCCCGGCAGGGGCCCAATGCTGCCCTCCGCCTGCAAGCTCAGTCCTCTAGCACGGAAAGAGGGAGAAGGAGCCTGAGATCTGATTGCCACCTGCCTCAATCCAGTATGGGTGTGGGCAGGGGGTGGACTTCATTATTCAGGGTTCTATAATGCCTGTGGGTGCCTGGACCTTGAGGCATCTGGTGTCATGGCACAGAGATGCACGAATGCTGCCTATGAACAATACCTCAGTGTTGCTGCTCATCTGGGCCCACCAGATGAGCCCACCCTGCCTCTCTTCCCACATGCATGCATGCCATGCACTCACCCACAG
Organism: Cheirogaleus medius; assembly: GCA_008086735.1. Classification (NCBI taxonomy): domain Eukaryota; kingdom Metazoa; phylum Chordata; class Mammalia; order Primates; family Cheirogaleidae; genus Cheirogaleus; species Cheirogaleus medius. The sequence continues at coordinate 1,705,538 of VBSM01000639.1, read as the reverse complement.
TGGCACATGCCTATAGGCACACTCTCTTGGAAGACCAGCTGAGAGATAACACGGGGATTCCATTATTACAGGCACCAAAGCAAGCCCTGAGCTCCACCAGTTCCTTGAGTCTGCAGTTTATGTGCCACCCAGATGCCCCAGCCAAGGAGGTCTAAGTTCAGCCATGTGTTGCTCCTTCAGCCCTGTTCTGTGCTGAGGGGCACTTCTGCGCAGGAGAGGGGCACCTGTGTCCCAGTTGCCTGCCCAGAGGCACTGTGGTTCCTGCTGTCCAGTGAATGTTGGGCGTGAGGTCCTGGAGGGAGTGGCATCTGTCTACCTGTCTGCTGCCTCACTTCATTCCACTCTGCAAACATCTGGGGATCGAGTGCTCTTGTGCAAGGCATCCCAAGTTGTCATTACTAAGGAAGGCAAGCCAGAGTCCCCGCCTTCAGATCCCTGCTCCGAGACAGGCTAGTAGGGAGAAGACAGTTAGCTTGCACAATTAGCCAAGACAGAATATGCCACCCAGGCTGTGTGAATTGCACCGGAGTAATTCTCCCTTCCTCCCGCGGCCTGGGGGCCTTCATGGAGAACAGGACAAGGTTTTCTGCCTGGCCCTTGAGAAATGAACAGACCTCATCAGGTCCAGGAGGAGCTTCTCAGGTAGGGGGCCGGGCTGGCATGAAGGTGTGGTGCTGGGGAAGTGGGCAGGGCTTGGGGCGAGGAGCCAGGTCTCGTGGCAGAGAGACCTGGGCTGAGTCCTGCCTTGACTAGTGTCCAGCCCTGGGGCTCTCACCTCCAGGAGAAGTGATTTTGAACTAACTGCCTCTCTTCTCACTCACATGGAAAGGAAAGTCTTTGCCATTCTTGGATGATCTGGATACCTTCTAAGTGGGTGCCTTCTAAGCATCCGTAAAACGCAGGTGCAAATAGGCCCTACTTCACAGAGACGTTCTGAAGATTAAATGAGACTGTGGAAAGCTGCTAGCATCACGCTAAGCAGGTATATACTGCTATTAGTTATTATTATTAGCCCACTTTATAGGCTATGACAGTGATTCTTAACCAATTTTCCCCCTCTGAGGACATTTGGCAATGTCTGGAGACATTTTTGTTGGCCTGACTCACAGGGCTGGGAGGGAGGCTGCCCCTGGCACCTGGTGGGCAGAGGCCAGAGATGCTGCCACACGTCCCACGATGCACAGGACGGCCCCCAGCAGCCCGGAGCCCAGTCCAGAGCATAACCAGTGCGGAGGCTAAGAAGCCCTGGGCTAAAGACGTTCTCCTGAAGGTAGCAAGGCGATCATGATTTTTAAGCAGGGAATGACATAATAAAATCTAAGTTTTAGAATAAAATTCTGGCAAAGTTATGATGCGACTAGAGAGCTCTGTGACTGCAGATACACAGATAAGCGTGACAGGGTGGAAGGGAGGCTTGGATCGGCAGCAGCACCAGGAGGGCGGCACGAGTTTAAGGGCCTTGGCAAAAAGAGACTTGGGAGAACCCGCTGAGGGGTGGGGGGCGGAAGGGACAGGCACAGGGTCAGCCGGGGACCCTGAAGTTTCCAGCGTGTGGGCTTGGGTGGATGGTGATGCCACCTTTCAACGGCTGATGAAGAGAAGGCTCCATGTGGGAACAGAGTCCCCGGGGCCCCACCTGGGGGAAGCACCTCTGACAGTCTGGACGTGAGCCAGGGCCTCCAGTCCACCCCTCCCCCACAAAGGGCCACCCTTCAAGACAGCCTCACCGCGCCCGTCGGTGCCCAAGGGAGGTGGGCACCCACTGCACTGGTTCTCTCTCCTTTCACCCCAGCCCCCGCGTGGAATGGACGATGGCAGAAGGAAGAAAGAAGGAAAGCCTCCCAAGGAGTCCAAGCAGACAAGCCCCAGGATGAAGAGGACCTTCCCAAACTCCTGGCAGCCAGGCATGTCTCACCTTTCCAGTGCTCACGACAGCTGTGGCTACCGTGCGCAGAGAGGAGGGATGGGGAAGCTGTGGGCAGCCCTGGGCAGCAGAGAGATGGAGCTGCCCCGAACCCTGATGCCCTGCCCCTCTGAGTGAGCTCTGAGGACAATTAGAGGAACGGAGGAAGCCCCAGGCAGTCAACACACCAGCGGGTGGGCACGGGAAGTGTCCCATTTTGTGCCCAGTGCTGGGAAGACACCCTCCCAAATGCCCCAGCTATAATTCGGAAGGCAAGACTAACAGGCAGACCACAATCAAAAGGCAATTCAAGGCCAGGCGCGGTGGCTCACGCCTGTAATCCTAGCTCTCTGGAAGGCCAAGGCGGGCGG
>VBSM01000639.1:1647258-1676633 GCA_008086735.1 Cheirogaleus medius | reverse complement strand
TTGACCCAGCAATAGCATTGTTGGGCATCTACCCAAAAGAACATAAGTCACTCTGTAAAGACCTTTAACGATCCCTCGACTGAGGTGATCTTTTCCTCTTCTGAATTCTTCTTTATTAGGAAGGAGCATAGCTAAACCAAGGCTTGAATCTCAGCTCTGTTGTATGACTTGTTGAAGTCAATTTCTTTATCTATAAAAGAGTAGTATTAATAATATACAACTTTGTAGGTTGTTTTGCAAACAGTGACTATATGTAAAACTCCTATTATAAAAGTGTCTAAGTAGTAACAAAAATAACACTAATTAATACAGTAAAATTAACATTAAATAATTCATGTGAAGTGCATACCAGAGTGCCTGGCATAGAAGTAAGCTCTCAGTGTTAGGTTTTATTTTTCATCAATAAGTGGTAGAGATTTATGATTGCTAACTGCTGCTGCTACTTCTATTATTACTATGCTACAATTCATTTGAGTCTTAATTATTCAGAGGCAAATTTAAAATGAAGCTCATCCAAAAAGCTTTAGGGCCCCTCACTTGCGAAGGGAACCCCTTACAAGGCCCTGGATTTTATGCCAGCAATATGTCCTCAAATTTGCAAAAGTAAGAAGCTTTAGCTACAGTCAGTTAAGACTGTTCTCTTCTTCCACTCTGCCTCCCCTCTGTCATGCTTCTCCTTATGTTGGGTAGTATTGAAATGGTCACAGGCATTTTTCCCAGCTAAGGGGGGTTGAGTTGGGAACAGTTTGGGTTAGTGGGTTCATTTATGTGGGCCACAGCTGCTGCTTTGTGTAGGTTATTGCTGGTCATCTCAGTGTTGAAATGGCTTCCAGGAGTATTCTGCCGTGCTGTCTGACTCATTTAGGATCGTGGCATGAAGTTGTAGGGCTCACGATTAATGCCACTATATGCCTCTACAGGGTGTCCCAAAAGTTGCCATACATAGGGAAAATGGGAAATTGTAGCTAAATGTACCTTTATTTACAAAATATTCATCACCACATTTTTCCTTTGTATGGAGACTACAAAGGAAAAATTTTGTAAATAAAGGTACATTTAGCTACAATTTCCCATTTTCCTTACGTATTGGCGACTTTTGGGACACCCTGTATAATGCCCCGGCAGTGAGGATGTGGTTGAAAAACTGGGTGATGGGTTTTCTCATGTAAAATAGTATTTACAGTTAGTCACGCTACAAGAAAACTTGAAATGCCCCGAAATCTTCCCACTTAAATGTGAAAAGAAACTTTAGAGGTTTTCCCAAATTTAACAAGTCTTTAAAATCTTGCATGATTTACAATAATGAATATTGCATTTTCCCATGATATTATCAATAATGAATTGTAAAGTAGAAAGAAACCTTTCTAAATTACTAATATTAAATCTTTTGATTAACCATGCTGAAGGAAAGTCTTAGTTATTCTCTTATTTCCCTAGACAATATTACAAAATCACTGGCATATGATCAGGTGATCAAAGATCCTAAAACATGTAGGAAAGATTATAGGGACCAAGGAATTAATAAAAATAATGTTATTTTTCTAGATTTTGTGTTGTGTTGCCAGCTTTTTTTTTTTTAATTTTGAAAGTAATTTTTTTTTCTTTTTTCTTTTTTAATTTCAGCATATTATGGGGGTACAAATGTTTAGGTTATATATATTGCTCTCCCCCTCCCCCCAGTCAGAGCTTCAAGCATGTCCATCCCCCAGACGGTGCGAATCGCACTCATTATGTATGTGTATGCCCATTCCCTCCTTCCCCCTTCCATCTGCCTGACGCCCAATAACCGTTATTCCTATATGTGCATTTAGGTGTTGATCAGTGAAACCAATTTGCTGGTGAGTACATGTGGTGCTTATGTTTCCATTCTTGGGATACTTCACTTAGTAGAATGAGTTCCAGCTCTATCCAGGAAAATACAAGAGGTATCACCATGTTTCTTATAACTGAATAGTACTCCATGGTATACATATACCACATTTTATTAATCCACTCATGTATTGACGGGCACTTGGATTATTTCCACATCTTTGCAATTGTGCTGCTATAAACATTCAAGTGCAGATGTCTTTTTTATAGAATGTCTTTTGTTCTTTTGGGTAGATGTCCAGTAATGGGATTGCTGGATCAAATGGTAGATCTACTTGTATCTCTTTAAGGTATCTCCATATTGGTTTCCACAGAGGTTGCATTAGTTTGCAGTCCCATGCCAGCTTTTAAAATTTGTAATTTTTTGGTGATTTCTGTTCTCATTCTTAATATTTACTTTGTACCTAATTTTGTATTCATAATTTCATGTTTGTTTTCCTAGTGAGGGGCTCAAAATTGAATATGCTTCAGGCTCCACTATGACTATCCCAATCATAGTCTTCCTTGAATCATATTCTTTGGTGTTATGTTGACCCACTAATTTAAATCTTTAATGGAAATATATTATTCCTGCATGTGTATCTTGACTTTTTAAATAGTGACTTCAGGACATAAACCTTGTCTTGTGTGTAGCGTAGTATTTGGGACATAATAGGTAGACAGATACTCGTTGATGAGAGAACAGTGCAGCGTAAGGAGTGAATTTCTGTTCTTTAGTTGTGGGTTTGGGAAAGGGACAGGTACCTCACTATTTTAGAGGGGGCCAACAAGCATTTATGTTCAAATATATTACAGCCTTGACAGATAAGAAGCCATGAACTAGTTTGTGTGTTTCTTAATCTTTATTTTATTATTTCTTAAATCTTTATTTTATTTGGAGTTAGAAGATCCAGATTTCACTTTGATCTCTGATGCTTTCTAGTTTTGAGGTTTTAATAGTCTCCTAACATATCTGAGCCCTATACTCTTAATCTGGAGAGAAGGTATTATAATACCCACTTTACAGGATTGTTACAAGAACCAAATGAGATTGCATGTGACTGTGGTATTGGAAATTATGAAATATTATACAAATGTAAAATATTATCATTCTCTGCTTTATTACCTCTGAGATCCGAGGGAACATTAGTCCTCGGGTTTTCCAAAACTTAGGTTACATTCTTGATTTAGGGGAACCTTCTCTTATGGCTTATTTTGATGATATAACAAATTTTAAAATTCATTTTTCCTATGTTGGAAAAATATTTTACCTAAAGTACAGATTGTTCTGAGTTTTTCTAAAAAAACAAAAATCTAGTTTTAGGTTTCATGAGTAAAGAAGAAAAGTTTCTTTTTGACATTCTTAGATTTAAAAAGTGGTTTAGTGATATTTGTAGTAAAGATTAGACCTCTTATCCCTGGGGAAAAATTTCATGCCTGAATGAGCAAACTTTGAATAATAAGAGATTTTAGTGGAAATTCCAGCATATTTTAAAATAAAGGAACTGCCAGTGCAAATCAGTGAGTTTACATTAAAAATAAACAGCTTATTAAATAAACAGCTATTAAGAATGGATGAGTTCAAGACAAGAAAATGCCATGTAAATAGATAGGCTTCCATGTTCCACAGACTGTTTCCACCTGAGAGTTTTAGTATTGCCTTTTCTAAAACACTCTTAGTGAAATGAAGCAACAAAAATTTTATGTCCTGAGATTATTGTGCCATGTAGTGTTAGGATGAAGGAGATATCTATCTATCTTTCTATCTATCTTATTTTTGCATATTAGGAAAAAGTAAGGAAGAATATGAAAGAAAAGGAAAACACCCTGTAACTCAACAAATAAAGTACTTCTGCTTAAGTCCCAAAGAGTATATATTTTTAAAGAAATACTAAAACAAACCATATACTTGGGCATTAAACCAAAGCATGGTGGACATTAAACTCTGGCCTCCTAGCTCTTTCTCATGGATTATATTCATATTTATTTCAAAGCATTAGTGAAAGTCTTTAGACCCAGAAAGTATTAATTATTGCTTAATAAGTTCAGGGTACCCATTTGAGAGCAAAATCTTTTTTTTTTTTTTTTTTAGATATGGGGTCTCACTCTTGCTCAGGCTGGTCTTGAACTCCTGAGCTCAAGCTATCCTCCCGCCTCGGCCTCCCAGAGTGCTAGGATTACAGGCGTGAGCCACCGCACCCAGCCAAGAGAGCAAAATCTTGAACTGCCTTATTACAGACCTAGCTAGATTGAATACATTTTAAAAAGTTTCATCCTGGCATAATTGTTCATGTTGGACTTCTGTGGAAGAAGGAATTGTCTTAGAGGCCAAGTGTAGTTAACTCAGTAACTGGGCTGATGACGCGACCTAGGTTTTGCCACTAATTTACACTCTGATCTAAGCAAGTCACTTAATTCTTTTGTGTTTAGTTTCTACCTATAAGGCAAATACTCCTCTCAACTCACATAGACATACAGGTTATAGAATCTTAAAGCCTAAAGATACTGTAAGTCAAGCCTTGATACTGGCGACATTTGGGCTGGATAATTCTTTGTTACAAGGGCTATCTTGTGCATTGTAGGATGTTTGGCAGCATCTCTGGTATCTAAATGCCTGTGGCAATATCCCAGTTGTGACAACCCAAAGTGACTGCAGACATTTCCAGATGTTCCACAGGTGACAGTATCAACCCCAGTTGAGAACTACTGCTGTTAGTAGTTCAACAAGAGGCAGCTAAGGCCTAGGGAAGTTCAATAATTAGCTTTAGATCACAAGAATATTAAGTGGTGGAGCTGGGAACAGAACCCAACTTTATTAATATATTCCCAACCCAATTCCCCCATTTTCCCTTTAACTTAATTCAGAGTTTCATTCCATACCAAAAGCAGTGGCATATGTTTAAAATTTTGACACCAAAACAAATATTGAGACATTTTTTACATTTACTGATAATATATTACCTACTTGCTCCCTTTTCACCACCTCGAAAGCTCTTACTGTTCATCCTAAAGAACCCTTACTTTCCTCAGCCCTTCAGTGCTTGCCAAATGCTTGAGCAACACTTACTAAGAGCAGTTGGAATGGATGGTTTGAAAGGTCTCAGTCTGCCATTATAAGCCATACTGGTGAGTTTAAGTTGGATATGATGTGTGAGATATTGAAAACTAGTGAGTTCCATGCTAGTGAAGAGTACTAGAGAATATATCTGTGGAATCTAATGCCCCTTTAGCGAATAAAATCAACATGCTGCTTTAGATTTATGTCGAACCGTCTCGTATTTTCTATTCTTACTTTATATATTTTCAAATTTGTGGTTTTAAACAAAAGCAAAATCTATACACATAGTAAGTAGCACTTAGTAAATTTTGTTAGGCCATTTAATTCCCTATGTGATGTTTCTTTATCATCATATTCTGGGTTTTCAATATATGGAAATTCAGGTTTGGCTTGGGAACATGAAGGTGAAGATACACAAAAGAAAAACTAAGTAAGAAAGAAAAAGTTGGGTAAAGTTAGTTATCAGAAAAGAAACAATGTCAGGTAGGAAAGCTTAAAACTGTTAAGTAAATACTTTGCTTTAAAGTCAGAGTAAGTTGTCTGAACATCTGGATTCTGGAGTACTTTCAAGCTGTTCACTGAGAATGTCTCTAGATTCAGTGTGGTCTGGTTAGCAGAATCTTTTCTCTGATGCTATGTAACAAAGTCATCTATCTTTTGAAAATTCCAAACCGCTGCAGTGTTGAAAACTTCAAATGCTTTGCTTTGAAGGTGCTTCTTAAAAAATCTGTTGAACTCTTTGAACTTAGGTATAATTGGTTTGTTATATAATATGATTCTGAACATATATAAACTCACGATATGTAGGAGCTTGAAGTCTCAAACTCAGGGGTTTGCAATCCAAGACAATCAGACATTTAAAGTAATTATCTGCCATGCTTGTGTTTTCTTGCTGTTTTTCTGTTCCTCCTCTGGTACATTGTAAACTATTTTAAGCTACAGCATTGGCTAAGATTCTTCCAGGGTTCATTCTTTTCATTGGATGTCAGTATTCTTTGTGGTGTTTTCTATTAGAAATGTGATGGAGCTAACATCTAGACACTGGATTGGCCTGGTACTGAGGAGTAGTTAAAAGTGGTCATTTGAGTTACAGCTCTGGAAGTGGGTGGAGGGGAGGGGCAGAGAAGAGTAGTAGTAGCATAGAGTGTTTAGCAGATTAAGTCTGGGATCAAGGATGTATTGTGCAAATAAATGTGTGTAGTGATGGAAAGGCTGCCTGAGGCAAGGGAAGAAGGGCGCTACCCCAGTGTTGTGTTTGGGGACATGGATTTTCTTTTTTTAACTGTTAGAAGAATTTATGGACAATATAAATTTGGTAAGCTTAGAAAGTATACATAAAGAAAAATAATTATTCATAATCCTATTCCAGAGTAATGCAACAATTTAACATTTTTAAAATATATTTACTTATAGTCATTTTTCTGTACATTTAAAAAACTAATTGAGTTTATAGTCTTAAAATGATTTTGTATTCTGCATTTTTCATTCCCTTGCTTAAAATTCTTTAGGGGCTTCCTATTGACATTAGTATTATATAAAGCTCAAAGTCTTGAGCTTATTAACTCTGGTTTTCTATCTGGTTACCTCTTGCTCACTATAGTTCAGCTCCCTTGGCTTGCTTTTATTTTCTCACACATGCCCAGAGCTATTGCATATGCTGCTCATTGCATGTGTTATGTTTTTGGGCTGCATTTTCGTTTGGTTGAACCCTACTTATGCATCAGATTCGATCTTAAATGTCACTTCCTTAGAGAAGCTTTTCCTGATTGCTCAGATTCATACCTCCTATTATACACTTTCATAGCTCATTATATTTTTATAGTATTTATTGCAATCACAATTGTGTGTGTAGAATTAAAATGTTGTTTGTGTATGTATTATATGTGGATATTATTAGAATACATTTGGAGTGCAGAATCTGTGAGAGTAGGAATGGCTCACTTGTGTTCTAACCCCTAATACAGTATTTGCTAGCTGCTCAGTAATGTTGAGTATTTGTTGCATAATGAGTGAATACATGAATGAATGAAATATTATAGGCAGCAGTCTGGTCCCTTTATACATAATACATTTATTAAAATGTATACTTGGTAATGAATGTCTGAAAGTCAGACAATGGATTCTTTTATCAAGGAGCTCATAACTGTATTAAATGTGCTTTTTGAGGCACTGCTGTTCTTGACTAGGGCAAGTGAGGTTCAGGTTTACCTTGTCAGGCATCAGGGCTGGGAGATGGCTGCCATGGACAGTGCTCACCAGCTCCCTGTTGCTTTGGAATTAGGTAAGTAGAGTCAGTAACTTCCTCTTCCACAGGCTTACCAACTCCTCCCCTGTTCCTTTTTAGTCTGTGTTCCAAGATCAGGCAACCCACAATATTGAACTTCTGAGTGAGGATGCTCTTGGTGGTACTTGGTGGGAAGGTCGTGCGTTAGAGTTTGTTTTTCTTGCTGTAGCAGCAGGACCTGAGTGGAGCTCCAAGCAACTGCCACTCCTACCCCCACATGCAAAGTCATGTTCAGGTGGGGCTTTTCACCTTGTACTTTTGGCAGCTAAATGCCTAAGATAATAGAAGAGGGGAAAGGTTGAGTAGGGTGAGGTTACAGTGGCCCCGAGGTTCCCTGAGCACAAAGGGTTGGCTTCATCTCTGAATCGGGAGAGGGAGAAATAGGGTCACCATGTTGCCAAATGCTTTCCAGCAGATAACACCCCTAGTGCACTCCCTGCTAGGAGCACTGCCAAGTTTTAACTCTAGTTAGTCCTTTGAAAATGTAGTGTAGGGCCTTGTTGCACAAGGTATGGTTTGCAGACAAGTAGCTTATAAAAATGGACATTTTCAGGCTCAAGTCCAGAGGTAGTGAATCAGAATTTTCATTAAAAATAACAAAATGGTGATTTGCATGCACATCAACATTTGAGACACACTGGGTTAGGTTGTTTCATAATGTGTCGACTGAGTAATTTCAAATCAGGGACACAAGCATTTGGAAACCTGAATCTTAATCTTAGACATGATGTTTAAGATGTTTGATAGACTGAGTTTCTTCCTGAGAGGGTGAAAGAATAGACCCTATTTAGTATGTGGTCCTGTAACAAGCTGGTGGCACAGTCATAACTCAGTACTTCTGTAGTGTTTTTTTCTTTTTTTTTTTTTTGAGGCAGAGTCTCACTCTGTTGCCTGGACTAGAGTGCCATGGCGTCAGCTTAGCTCACAGCAACCTCCAACTCCTGGGCTCAGGCGATCCTCCTGCCTCAGCCTTCCGAGTAGCTGGGACTACAGGCATGTGCCACCATGCCCAGCTAATTTTTTCTATATATTTTTAGTTGTCCAATTAATTTCTTTCTATTTTTAGTAGAGACGGGGTCTTGCTCTTGCTCAGGCTGATTTCGAACTCTTGAGCTTGAGTGATCCGCCAGCCTCGGCCTCCCAGAGTGCTAGGATTAGAGGTGTGAGCCACTGCGCCCGGCCCTTCTGTAGTGTTTTAACATAGACTTTTTTGTTTCTATTTAATTTGCCTGATTTTATATTTTATCTTAGAATAAAACTTAGTCAAAATAGTCTTCTTGTGCCAATGGAAAAAACAAGAGTTTTCCGTATTTGTATTTGTATATACATTTGGACTATTCTGTTACAAAACCTAATTTTAGCAAGTGGGGAAATAATGTTGGTTTATTTTCTTTCTTGCTGTGAACTTCTTGCCTGTCACACTTGTTTGATCAACCCGATGCTGACAGTTTTCTAAGATTTATTACTAAAACTTAACTAAATTTAACACAGTAAATAAATTTTTTTTTTTTTTTGCCAGACTTAAATATAACAATTAGCATTGTCTGGCCTTCAGAAGGCACTTATGTTATGTGTGGGTTTTATAAATAGGAAAGGGCCTGGGTTCCCTGCTCATCCTCTTGTCTGTTCACTCACAAGGTCTAGGTCTGGGGATGGGCATGGTGACTTTGTATGCTGAGATAAACAGTAAGGCAAGGGATTTTATACTTTCTGTTTTACTTCATCATTCTCTAGATTAAGTATATAGCAGGGTTATGCTATGTAATGTTATTTCCTCTATTTTAAGGTTCCTCTCTAATCCAGGGACCAGTTGTTTTGGCAGATGTTTACTTGGCAGAGGTACTCTAATCACCTGTTCTTCCACCTAAGGGAAGGCAATCTCTTTGAAGTCTCATTTCTGTTATCTAGTAGCTAGTTCTGTATTTTACCTACTCCTAGTCTTTCTTCCTTCAAGCAAAGAATAGATTTATTTTGATATTTCCAGCTGTCCTGTGCTTTGAACTGACTTCTTTGGTGTGTTGGGGTCTTCAGTTGGTCAGTAATGAGCATGTTTGGGCTCTTCTCTCCTTTGGTAGATACTGGCCAGAGTTATTCTTTACCTATGCTGTACCAGTTAATAAAGGACTCCTCAGTTTGTGCTTTCTCATAATTCACCAAATTTAGCATATTAATTTGGTTTATTATTATCATTAAATATTTACTGAATGCCCACATTGTGCTTAGCACTTTCCAAAACTGTGGGGATTACCTAGAGAGAGTGCAGTGGTGTGTCTTGGGAGTTGTGGAAGAGCACTGGAGTATAGTCACTACCCTGGAGGGGTCCCTTTGTGACATATAACATAGAAAAGCCTCTTCCTTGTCCTCTTCACACCCCATTCCCCATGTTGCACGCAGCTTCTTGGGGTAGGGGAAACACTGTTAAGAAAGGAATGGAAATAGTGAATGTGTCTTAATTTCCCTTTGCCATCCTCCTCCCCCAATATTTAGAACTTTACTTAGAGACAATTTTTAAGAGGGAATTTCTTAAATAAGTGTTATGAAAGTTGGCAAATTATAGAAACAGTTTTTAATATTTGTGGTTAACATTCGACATTTCAGGACATTTTGCCTGATAGATTGAGTCTCAGCTGGTCATTTTGTTCTGCATCATGCACTCAGGAACAGGGTACATTAATGACACTTTCATTGTAGACAGTGAAATTCTCAAGTACCTCTTGAATCATTTGATGGTCCTCTTTGAAGCATTAGTGACACAGCTTAAAGTCTTTTGCAGGGATATTTCTTCTTATATCTTATTGGGACTGGCTTTGAGGAATAGGCTGAATTCTGTAGTCAGCTCTCAATTTTTTTCTACTAATGGAGAAGGGAAACATTATAGGGAATGGAAAATTCAAATTGCAAAGCATTAAAAATAATTTTAAAACTATGTTTCACTTTAAATAATATTTGCTGTATTTCTGACCAAATAATGTCTATACTTTAAATAATATTTGCTATATTTCTGATCAAATAATGTCTACCTCAGGTTAATGTTTTCATGATTTCCTTTTATATTACAAGGTACCATTTTATAAATCCCATAAATCATGGAAAGTAGTTTTAAGGACTGAGCTTCAGGTTTTTAAATTTAAAGTCTATTCTTAATTTTCTTATTCCATATATATATATCGTACTGTAAGATTGATACTGAGTTTATGCCATTATTAAAGACTCTAGCCCTTGAGTTCTTGAAGAAAATTTAGTGCTTATAAAATTTGAGGACTATGTTAGTTTTTTCTAATCATTTCCAGTCTGTGTAAAACCTAAAAACTTTATGATGCACACAGGGAACATCTCCTTTTCTGCTTAGTTCCCCTGAAAATCTGTATCAGATCCATCCCCTGGGCCTAGTCAGTATTTATTGAGTGTCTACTGTACACACAGGGCATTGTGCTTATGTGTGATTCATGCTCTGCCCTCCTGGGAAGGACTAGCCATTCCTTTTCCTGCAGCCAGCCACACCATGTATACCACCTAGATGCAGAAACCTTAGTTTGCAGATTGGCTGCCTTTTAGGGAAGGAGTGGGCACAAAAGTTCAACTTCAGAGAGGAAAACTAAGAGCAATTCCAAATTAACTGAAATCTTCTGTTTTGCAAAAGGTTTCTTAATGAATCAAAAGGTAGTTTTTGGAAAAAGCACAATAACCAAAACCAAATGTAACCCATTAGAAAGTTCATGTGAGATATTTGGGATTTGCAAACTTAGTTTTAATAAATTGGGAGAGACAGTAAAACTATTTCTACCTGTGCCAGATTTTGCATTTTCTACTTATCTAAAGTTAGAACCAGTAGTCTTAGGCTTAAATGCCAAGGCAAATATACAGATATGTATTCTCTGTACTTGGGTTAGCTATCTTTTTATGTTAGCCTTACATCTAACAAGATAGCTAAAGTGGCAAAGAGAAATCCTCTGTAGTATCATAAGAAGGACATTGTCAAAGTGCACTGAACTGTGAATTAGACAAATAGCAACATTTTATCTTTTATCTTGCTGGGCCTGATTTTTATGATACTCTGAGCTTCCTAACAGTGTGGTTTTGGAACCAGCTTGCAAGGTGGAGCTCCACCTGCTGCTATTTGTGAGGGATAGCTCTATAAGCTCTCCTTCATCCAGGATGTCTTTCCCACTAATATTCCCACTCATACTCCACCAGTAGAGACAGTCCTTTGGGTTAAGCCAGAGTTTATAGAAAGTCTCCATTTAAATACAGCTAGGTTGGATGGGGGATGAATGAGATGAAATAAACGTTAAGATGAAGGTGTTAGGGAAAACTGTAAGCAAGTGGCTCTTGGTCTGGGAAAGGCAGGCCCAGGAACAGATGTCAAAGTTATATTAACAATTTTGTTGAAGTTTGTTTCCATCTTCTTTAGTTTCTTTTTCTCTTCCACTCCTTACTGCTTAGAAGGGGATTTGAAGGTCTATATATAAGGAATCTACTGAGATCCTTTTCTCACTATCTCCAGTGGTGGTGTTGGAGGATAAGACAATATTTGTCATTTGTAATTATCTGCGCTGCACTTCTAAATCAAATTCTGCTGTACTTGATCTTTATATGTTTCTTTCCAGATTTCTGTCCTTCAATTCTTTTATTTTTCTGACCTCATCATTTTATGCTTTGCCCAGTAGAAATTTTCTAATAATGTCACCCCAATATACTTAAAAATCAAAGAGTTCTATTTTTTGACATTGCTTCTGTCTTCAATGTTCAGCCTCTCCTTTGATGAAAGTTAAATCTGATGACGTGGGAGAGTGACATTATATCATTTATTGAGGTGTTAGCTCAATGGATACTATTTAAAGATAGAAATGTATCCTTATTAGTTTAAAAGTGTTCGTTAAAACTAATTAGATAAACTGTTCTCAAACTTATATTTATGGTTAGAAAAGTACTTTAAGGTGAATCCCTCTTTGCCTCCTTTAGAAAAAATCAGTAGTCAGTTCCTTTGTCTGGGTCTACAATGAAATGATCACATTTTTCTGATCCAAACAAGTTTCTGTGACTCTTCTGTTCTGTAGGGCCCTTGTGTCTTCTGAAGAGTGATTGCTTTCTGTATAACATACAGTGTTCTTTGCTATTTTCCACCCACAGAGCCTTTCTTGCTGAGGAGGAGGTGTGATGTAGGAAAATTGTAAGGGCTTTTCAAATCCATTCATATTGATGGCCCAGATGGTGAGGAAAATCCCTTGGGGAGCTAAAAATTGAATGGGTTATAGCAGATTTTTAGAATCCATAATTCGACTCTAATTCTGTTTAAGACCTCTTTAGAGTTCACAGTCTTTTATTTATGCATCTGAGTTTCTTTTCCCAATTGATGGTGAGCTCTGTGAGGGCAGTCTTGGGTTTGTACACCATTGAAACCCCAGCACCTAGAAAGCAATTCTTTGTAATGGCTAACATCAATGAAATGCTTTCTATGTGTCAGTTACTATACTAAGCACTTTATGTATGCCGTCTTATTTAATTATTACAACCTTAAGAGGAAAGTATTATAATTATCCCCATTTTATGGATGAGAAAACAGATTGATTAAGGCCCACGTCACAAATACTTCATAAGCAGTAGAGATAGAATTCAAACCCAGGTATTCTAGAGTTTCAGCTCTTACCCACTATATTGTACTGCTTCCTTATTAAATATTTAACCTAGTTTCTAAATAAATATTTATCGAGCAAAAGAATGAATGGACTAAATCTAAAATTAATTTTCTCAAATCACAGTGATGTTTTATGTCTCCTTAGAATACACGGCGCTCAATGTAAGTGGTCAACCAGGATGCATGCTGCTGTGTGTGCTGCTACTTGTAATTCAAGAAGATACTGCCCCTATTATAAATAGCCAGCATGGGATGACAGGGTAAAGACTGTGAAAATTTCTTCTCTATTCCTATCCATCTTCAAACAAAAACCACCAGAAGCAATTTAACAGTGATACTTGAGTTATGAACTTCACACATATTGCTTAATTGTAATGACAAATTAATGTGATATCATTTATAGAATGACACTATTGTTTAAGTACAAATTTAAATGTAGATTTTTATCCCAGTTCTATAATAAGTGGTATACTCTGGGAATCACTGTGTATTTTCAAGGGGGCAGCCATCTAACTATATGTAGAACCATTTGATTTGCCGAAGATAGGATTAGAATGTTTATTCAAAGAGTGGTAGCAAGGAAGTGACTTTGTAACATGCTATATCCTAGTGGAGAGAACACTGGACTGTGAGTCAGAGTATCTGGAATTTAAGCCTATGTCCATTCTAAATTTCTGTTGTGAGCTTAGCTAAGGCATTCCTGTTGTTAATACTGTTGCTATGATATCAGAAGGTGTTATAAATATAGAGAAAATATAGTAACCTTCTTTGTGCCTTTGTAATGATAGTGTTCTTTTGGTAGAATTTTCCATCTACCACTAGTATTTATTGCCTTTTATCAACTTAAATCTGATCATATTACTCCCCTCCTTTATTCTGTTTCCTCCAGTTTTTATTGAGTGCTAGCTATATGCCAGGAATTGTTGTAAGTCCTTTGTGTGCAGTAACTCATTTTATTATCTCAATTGCATTATGAGATAGGCACTAATTTAGACATTTCACAGTTGAGAAAACTGAGGCACACCCAAAGTAGCATAATAAGTGATGGAGCTCATATCAAATGCAGACAGTCCAATCCCAGAACCCATACTGTCAATGACTACTCTATACTGCCTGTCAATGAAACATTCATTTCTTGAAGTTCATTCAGCAAAACATTTATGACCCCTTAATATGTGCCAATTATGGTACTAGGGACTGAAGATTCAAAGGTGAACAAGACGTAGGCCCTTGGGTTCAAATGATCCCTCTCCAACAGTGTGCTTGACTGGCGTGCTCCGCTAATGACCTTGCTGGTGATTTAATCAGGGGGCCACTCCTACCCCCAGCCCATTACACAGAAGGCAATATATTAAACTTTCTCTAAGACTAGTCTGTGGCTTCAGGCGTCAGATGAGATAAGACTTTCATGTGTTCTCCTTCTCCTTTCCTGTCAGAGCTATCTGTGTTATCATCCTCTTAGACTGTGTGAAGGTAGCTATCTTACATTTGGGCAAGGTAGAACCAGTAAGAGCGTGTACTCTGGAGTCACTGTTTGGGTTCATCGCCTCCACCTGTTCCACTGAGTAGCTGCATGGCCTCTCTGTGAGTCATTTTCCTCTTCAGCAATTGAGGTAATTGCAGTACCTACCTGCCTCATAGGATTGTTGGGAGGAATATAAAAGTACAGTGTTAGTAAGGAACTTGGTGGTTGGTATGCGGTAAATACTCAAGGAGAGGACAGCAAATGTGTGTGTGTTATGGTACATAATCAGGTCTATCTATATAGGCATATATAATTTATATAATGTACATATACACACACTTATATATAGTAGTTTTGTTTAGATAGATTGACTTAAAACCTGTATTTCCATCTCTGATGCCAAGTATACAGCTCATTTTAAATTGCTTTCCTGTAATAAAATGTTGCCATATGAGATGGGTAGTTTTCACACAGAAGCTTTTTTTTTTTTTTTTTTTTTTTTTTTTTTTTTTAATTTTTAGAGATCCACTGTCTTCCTTGGTTTTAAAAATGTAATTGGTATGATTATGGAGGTTGTGGCAGGATGGATAGGCTAGACTCCAGATCACTGAGGTATTTGGGTGTTATGGGCACACTGGGCTTCCATTATAACTGGGTGACATTTGATGTGTGGGTATCTTATTAATTTATGGATCTACATAAGCTAAAAATGACATTTTTCTTCATTGACAAGAATTATTTGAAAAGAATGTGAAGATTTTCATTTTATTATTTATCTGGAATGGGAACAGAACATTTTTTCTAAGCTTCAGTTTTCTTTTATCTTGTGATTTTAATCATTTTTGGCTTTCCTTTCCCTTCCTCATTCCTTGGTACATTGTAGGATCTCATCCTACAGAAGTTCAAAAACAGGGCCAAAAACTTGATGCTGGGATGTTTGGGAAGGATCATTGCAGGTATGACAAGAATTAGAGTTCCTTCCTTTTTAATATTATGATTTTACTGACCCTTTTCTTTTCCCTGAGGATTGTGCAGAACAGCAGAAAATGCCTTGATTTTCATTGGTGTCTTTTCATGGCTGAGTTAAAAGAGGAGTGTGTGTTGGGTGTGGTGTAGGCATGTAGTGTCGGCATAGGAAAGGTATAGTGAGAATAAGAATAAAGAATAAGAATAAGAATAAAGAATCTGCTTCAAGGATTGTGTTAGTGGTATATTCTTATATTCTAAGCTTCTCACAGAAGGAGATAGTTAGGATACCTCTGTATCTATGCCCAGTTTTGGGAGTGAGGAATTTTGATATGGAGCTACTGTATCCCTTTTCACCAGATCACTATTTCCCATGGCCACACGCCAGAGCCCAGTTTTTCCATTTTGGACTTTTAAAAAAACAACTGAGGTATAATAGACATATGATAAACTGCACATATTATGCAGTATAATTTGATAAATTTAGGATATATGCACATAAATACTTGAAACCACGCTCATAATCAAGATAGTGAACCTATCTACCACTCCCCAAATCTTCCTAGCAGACCCACCCTCCACCCTCAGGAGTTTTCTAGTGTCTCCTTTAATCCTTCCCTCTGTCTCCTTTGCTCCCTGTACTCCACCATCCTGTCCCATCAGTTTTCTATCTCTATATACTAGTTTGGATTTCCTAGAATTTTTTTTTTTTTTTTTTTGAGACAGACTCTCACTCTTGTCACCCTGGTTAGAATGCAGTGGTGTCATCATAGATCACTGCGACCTCAAACTCCTGGGTTCAAGTGATCCTCCTTCCTCAGCCTTCTGAGTAGCTGTGACTACAGGCATGAGATACCATGCCCAACTAATAACTTTTTCTAATTTTTGGTAGAGACGGGATCTCACTCTTGCTCAGGCTGGTCTCGAACTCCTGACCTCAAGCAATCCTCCTGCCTCGGCCTCCCAGGGTGCTAGGATTACAGGTGTGAGCCATTGTACCTGGCCCTTGCCTAGAATTTTATATATAAATGGAATTACACAGTATGTACTCACTTTTGTCTGGCTTCTTTCACTCAGCATGATTATCTTGAGATTCATCTATGTTGCATGCACCATGCATCAATAATTCATTCCTTTTTATTGCTGAGTAGTAGTTTGGAAATACCACCATTTGTTTAAATATTTACTATTGATGGGCATTTGGGTTGTTTCCAGTTTTTAGCTTTTATAAATAAAATTGCTATGAATATTTGTGGTCTAAGATTTGTATGAACATATGATTTCATTCTCATGTATAAATATCTGGGAATAGAATGGCTAGACAAATAATGGATTTTCAAGAAGTTTTCCAAATTGGTTGTACTGTTTTATATTCCTTCCCGCCAGTGGATGTGAAATCCTATGTTTGACATCCTCACCAGCACTTGGTGTAGTCAGTCTTTTTAATTTGAGCCATTCTAAAAGGTGTGTAGTATCTTATTGTGGTTTTATAATAATTTGCATTTCACAAGTGAGACTGAGCATCTTGTGTTTATTTGCCATCCATAAGATCTTTATCACAATTACTCAACACTGCCATTTTTAAGTGAAAGCAGCCATAGACAGACAGTAAGTTAATGAATGGATGTGGCAGTGTTCTAGTAGAATTTTATTTATCAAAACAAACAACAATAATACAAAACCTGGCTGCAGGTTGTATTTGGCCTTTCGATTGTAGTTTGCCAATCCCTGACATAGAAGATCATGTCCACTGCGAAAGAAAAAAGCTTTACTTCTTCCTTTCCAATGTGGATATTTTTAAAATTTCTTTTTCATGACTGGTTGTACTGGCTAGAACCTCCAATACAGTGTTGAATAGAAATTATGAGAACAGATATCCTTGTCTTATTTCTGACCTTAGGGAAACATATTCAGTCCTTTACCATTAATTATAATCTTAGCTATAAGGTTGTAGATGCTGTTTATCACATTAGGAAATCCCCTCTATTCCTAATTTTGGTTAAATTAAACCAGCTTTTGGTTTATTGATTTTTCTCTATTATTTTTCTGCTGTTCCCTTCTTTTCCAAAAATTTTATCAGGAATGGATGTTAGATTTTGTCAATTGCTTTTTGCTACATCTGTTGAGAATGTCAAATGGTTTTTGTTTTATGGTTTATGGTTTTTCTTTTATGATGAATTACATTGACTGATTTTCAAATATTAAACCAACCTTGCATTCCTGGGCTAAACCTCAATTGGTCTTTTTTTTTTTTTTTGAGACAACAGTCTCACTTTGTTGCCCCGGCTAGAGTGCCATGGCATCAGCCTAGCTCACAACAACCTCAAACTCCTGGGCTCAAGCGATCCTTCTGCTTCAGCCTCCTGAGTAGCTGGGACTACAGGCATGTGCCACCATGCCCGGCTAATTTTTTCTATTTTTGGTAGAGATGGGGCCTCGCTCTTGCTCAGGCTGATCTCAAACTCCTGAGCTCAAACGATCCACAGTGCCCGGCTACTCACTTGGTCTTTTTTAATGGTTGACTTGTTAAAATTTTGTTTGGAATTTTTCATCTGTGTTCATAAGGGATATTGGTCTATGGTTTTCTTTTCTTGTAATGTCTTTGGTTTTGATATCAGGGTAATGCTGGCCTCATAGAATATAGTGGGGAAATATTTCCTTCTTTTTACTTTTCTGGAAGAATTTGTTTACAACTGGTATTATTTTCTTCCTTAAATGTTAGGTAGAATCTACCGGTAAAACTATCTAGGCCTGGAGTTTTCCTTGTGGGGAGGCTTTTAACTACGAATTCTTTTTTCGCCCATAGATGTAAAGCTATTCAGGTTACTTATTTCTTCTTGAGTAAGCTTTGGTAGTTGTGTCTTTCAAGGAATTTGTTTCATCAAAGTTGTCAAATTTATAGGCATAAAGTTTATAGTATTTTTTCATTATTCTTTTAGTGTCTGTATAGTTGTAGTAATGTCACCTCTCTTATTCCTGACATTGTTAATTTGTGTCTTTTCTCCCTTGTTCCTGATCAGTCTAGGTTTATTAATTTTTTGATCTTTTCAGGAAACCAGCTTTTGATTTTGTTTTTTATCTCATGATTTCTGCTTTGATCTTTATTATTTCTTTTATTCTGCTTACTTCAGGTATAATTTGTTCTTTGTCTAATTTCATAAGGTAGAAGCAGAGATCACTGATTTCATACCTTTTTCTTTTTAATATACACCTTTAGTACTATAGATTTCACCCTAATTACTACTTTAGTGGCGTACCCTACATTCCAATGTCATGTTCTCATTTTCATTCATTTCAAAATACTTTCTAATTTTACTTTTGATTTCTTTGATCTGTGGGTTATTGAAAAATATGTTAATTTCCAAATATTAGGGATTTTTTAAAAATACCTTTCTGTTAATGATTTCTATTTAAATTTCATATGATCAGACAGCAGACTTTGTATCACTTGAATCTTTTAAAATGTACTGATTTTTTTCATGGCCTACAATATGGTCTATTTTGGTAAATGTTCCATCTGCACTTCAGAACAATGTGTATTCTGCTGTGTTTGGATGAAGTGTTCTATTTATGTCAACTAGGTCAAGTTAATTTATAGTATTTTTAAAAATCTGTCTATCTGTCTATCTATATTTTTGACACAGAGTCTTACTCTGTTGCCTGGGCTAGAATGCAGTGGCATCGGCCTAGCTCACTGCAACCTCAAACTCCTGGGCTCAAACAGTTCTCCTGCCTCAGCCTCCTGGGTAGCTGGGACTATAGGCATGTGCCAGCACACCCAGCTAATTTTTCTATATTTTGTAGAGATCGTGTCTCGCTCTTGCTTAGGCTGGTCTCGAACTCCTGGCCTCAAGCAATCCTTCCACCTCAGCCTCCCGAAGTTCTAGGATTACAGGTATAAGTTACCATGCCTGGCCCCTCCACTTTCCTTTTGACTAGTGTTAACATAGTATGCCTTTTACTATCCTTTTGTTTTTAAGCTATTTGTGTATTTATTTTTAAAGTTGCCTTGCTTTTTTAAAAGAAAATCTAATCTGATGGTCTCTTCCTTTTATTTAGGATTAGACCATTTACATTTAATGTGATAATTGATATGGTTAGGTTTAAGTCTTTTCTCTTGCTGTTTGTTTTGTCTCATCTGTTCTTTGTTCCGCTTTTCCTCTTTTTATGCTTCTTTTTGGCTTGAGTATTTCTTATTCTGTTTTGTCTTTTTTGTTGTTTTATTAGCTATAGCTCATGACTTTGACACATTTAAAGAGTAATGATTAAGTATTTTTTAGAATGTTCTCAATATGAGTTTGTCTGATATTTTCTTATGATTAGACTTGGGTTATAGATTGGAGGAGAGGATGGATACCACAAGATGTAGTGCTCTTCTCATCATATTATATCAAAGGGTATATAATGTAACATGACTGATAATGCTACATTGATGACTAGGTTTAGGTGCGTCTGCCATGTTTCTCCACTGAAAAGTTACTGTGTTTCCCTTTCCCTTTCTATTTGTTAGAAGTCTAGCCCACACTCAAGGGGAGAGGAATTAAGTTTCACCTCCTGGAGGGAGAAGAATCAAAGAATTTGTGGATGTTTGTTAAAACTACCACAGTAATTATTAAATAATAAATATTTGATGGATCACATATTATGAGACTATTTGAACATTCTGTTTCTTCTTAAAGTTTTGCCACTAATTTTGGCAATCATTAGTGGATCTTGCCTACAGCAATTATTACTGTGTTGTTCTAATGGTGATTTTCTATTTTCCTTAGTCTTTCTACATTTATCAATTGTAATTCTTCCATAAAGAAAATTTGTTCTGTATCTCCCATTTATTTGCTTATTAATTATTTATTTATATCAGTATGGATTCATAGATATTCTTTTTATTATAATCTGAGAGTATCATAATCTATTTTTTTTGTTGTTGTTGTTCAAAATCTTCCAGCTTTGGGCACTGGAAGCTCCTTCAGATGGCTCCTGGTCCTTTGATATTTTTGTTCTTGTTTGTTTGTTTTTTAGCACTTCCTTATTTTCTGACGGCACAAGATTCTCCAGGCTTGTCTTGTGTTTTCCCTGTCTTAGCATCAGCCATTTCTCCAGGGTGCCCTGATTCCCTTTACTGGAGAATGGTATTTAGGATACAAGACCTAAGTACTAGGTATGTTCTTTCTTAATAAGGTATCACTGCTTCTAGGCTCTCTCAGTGGACAGGACTAGGAGATGTATGTATTTATACTAACCTGTGTATACACACATGTCTATATTTATTTCTCTATTTATATATATATTAAAATAAATGTTAGTTTGTACTGGTATCTCTGGCTTTAACCCAGCACTACGGAGTTAATTCTGGTCTTTTCCCCTTGCATATTCATAACTTCTTTCTCTGCCTGTGAGAAACTTGGCTGTCATTATCTATATAATATATTTATAGTTATTTGTTCAATCTTTGTATTACACGTAAAGTATTTTCAGAATTGCTGACCCACACCGCTCTGAGAAACAGATTTATCAACTAGAATGCAATGTTTGTGTAAAACTCTTTTGTTGGTAGCCTTGTCATTTCTAGTCAGAACACTGTTTTCCAAAGTTGTTTATGTCTAATCCCTTCCCCCCACCCACTTAAGTAAGGTCATGTCATTTGTAATACAGATAGTTTCATTTGTCATAGTCTGCATTCCATCCTGGTTCCCTGAACATCCTGGCTGATTTCTAAAATAATTTTCCTAAAGTAAAGTTTACTCTGTGTGGTGTGCCGTTCTAACAGATTTGACAAATGCTTAGAGTCATGTATTTACCATCACAGTACCATTCCCTAACAATTCCGTTATGTAACACCTTTGTAGTCAATGCCTACGCCTGGCTTCTTTTTAAAATGAAGTTATTTATTAAAATAAATTATTTCATGGATCCTGATAGTATATTTTGTTATGGAAACAAACCAATAGGAAAATGCTAAAATTATTTTTCACAGTGGCTTTTGACATGAAAAATATGTAGGCTAGGCATGGCTGGAATCATTAAGCTTTGTTAGGTTGAAATCAGCAGTAAGGAAATCAAGATAAGAAGACCATTGCTTTGTTTTCATTTTTGTCCCAGAATGATAGTCTTTGACGTGGCTTCCCAGAGAATACTTTCCTCTCAAAATAGGCATCTCTGAGTTAGCTTTTGCACTGTAATGACGTAGTCTAGCTGACTGTTAGTCTGTTTTCTGTTTGCTTTTTTCTACATCCTTTTTTATACTTTTGTCGCTCTCTCCCTTTGCCTGTGTTCATTTATATGTTGATGTATTCAATAAAGTTCATATATTTAGTCCTGTTGTATATGTGGCACTAAATTATAGATTTTACTCTTATATTGGCCTGTTTTCTTGTCTCCTTAAATTAGCTTTAATATAAAATTAAAATACTGGGCCGGGCGTGGTGGCTCACGCCTGTAATCCTAGCTCTCTGGAAGGCCGAGGCGGGCGGATCACTCGAGCTCAGGAGTTCGAAACCAGCCTGAGCAAGAGCGAGACCCCGTCTCTACTATAAATAGAAAGCAATTAATTGGCCAACTAAAAATATATAGAAAAAATGAGCCGGGCATGGTGGCACATGCCTGTAGTCCCAGCTACTCGGGAGGCTGAGGCAGGAGGATTGCTCGAGCCCAGGAGTTTGAGGTTGCTGTGAGCGAGGCTGACGCCACGGCACTCACTCTAGCCTGGGCAACAGAGTAAGACTCTGTCTCAAAAATAAAATAAAATACCTTTTGGCAGCACATATACTAAAATTAGAACGATACAGAGAAGATTAGCATGGCCCCTGTGCAAGGATGACACTCAAATTGGTGAAGCATTCCATAAAAAAAAAAAATACAAAGAAAAAAATAAAATACTTTTTAGTATTCTATTTATTGACTATATATTGTCAATATATAATATATAATGACTACATATATTCATTCAGATCTTAGATGAGAAAAAGTCAATTAAATTTCTTTTTATATGAATATATGACTCAATGATCATCAATAGAAAAAGGTTTTTCTTACCTCTGTATTAGAGAAATACTTGGTAGTTTCTAATCTGTTCTACCTCAGATGAGACTGCACTGAAACTAATGTGAATGTATGAGAACATGAATTTTTTGTAAATACCACCCTCTCTACTTTCCCCACCCCCAGCATCTCAGTTACCATTGGAATATTTTGTAGCATATTTATTTTTCTTTTAACATGTTAAACCTAAAGCCCATGTTTTATAACTTGAATATGTTTTCTCTTGTTGGTATGTCAGTGAAATAAAATGCAAATAAAACAAACAAATAATTGGTCCCTATCTTCTATACAGTGGTCTTTGGTATGTGAAATTACCTTATATTTTTAAGTCTAGGGTCCTTGAATTGGTTCACTCATTCAGATTCTAAAGTAGAGCGATAATTCCTACACTGTCTTTGACAATAACAGCTATGGCTATTTCTACATACCTCTGAAGGGTACAAAGATGCAAGGAGTCCTAGAAAGGATACACTGGATGGGATTATTGCAGTGTGTCTGCAGTTGGAATGCAGAGGTAAGTTTGAATTATTCTCTATAGCATTTGAGGGCATACACTCCTCTCTTGAGTGGAGATTAAGATCTGAATGAATATATGTATTCATTATATATTATGTATACTGACAATATATAGTCAATAAATTTAATACTAAAAAGTATTTTAATTTTATATTAAAGCTAATTTAAGGAGACAAGAAAACAGGCCAATATGAGAGTAAAATCTATAGTTTAGTGCCACATATAAAATAGGACTAATTCTAATTAGTCCTCTTAATTTCAAAATCCATAATCACATGCAAATAGTGTTTATAAGACTGGGCTCACACAGAAAGTAGCTTCATGCCAAGATCTTATTGATAATGTATTTCTAGATGAGGTATTTTACAGAACAAGAATATACCTTGACACGACACGTGTCCTGTGTTTAGTCATACACATTTGTCATGCCTCAGTATCTCTAAGATGGGTCTCAAGGCAACAGACAGAAGAATTTTATGTGTTTATCTGTGCTTTAGAACCAAGAATATTTTACAGTTGGTCTGATTGGTCTGCAGTTAAAAAAAGTGACAGTGCCAGTTTCATGCAAAGATGGTGATCTCCTCTCCACCAAGCATTTGTATAATTCCAATTACTTATTTCATTGTACAACTAAGCTCATGGTGAGTCAAAGGGAGTGCTGTACAGTTCTGTTTCCATTGCATAGGTTCTCCCTGAGCTATTGAAAAAATTGGAAAGTCATTGCATCATCACAATAGAAGTGGCACCATTATTTGGGTCATTATTTCCCTTCCTCCTTTCTTTACTCTCTGAATTTCCCCTGCCTTCACCCACCCTTAACTGTTCCTTATGGCCACCCTGTCCTCTATCAATAGTTGAGGAAATTTTATCCATATTTTTACTTGGTGGTTTGATGCTGAAAGAGCACATAAGACCCAGCCATCCGCTTTTCTCTTTTTGTCTTCTCTCATTAGCTTCTATTAACATTGCAGTTATTTCTTCCCCATGATAACCTCTGTAAACCCATCTATTAGAGATAGCAGGGGGGATGGGTAACAGTCCTTCCAGGGTAGTTATTTTTTTAAATACTTCCATCTAAGGTAACTGCTAGATGAAGTTTCACTCTGGTGTTATCTGACTGGATTAATCAGATTTGTGGTCAAGGAATCTTTGATGGTTTCGGTTTGGAGGCGAAGAATCAAGTAGAAACACAAGATAGTGTACTCCAAGAAATAGCATCTTATCTAATGTATTGCTGCCAGCTTGACACTGGAATATTACATGATACTGCTCTGACTCTGTTTTTCGGGTTGTCACTGAAATAGTTCTGCATAGAATATTTGTGCAGTGAAATTATATAGATTTTTCTTCTAAGAAGTATCATAGCCAGAGTATTAGTATCCAGGGTTTTCCAGAGAAACAGAACTATTAGGAGATAGATAAAAAGATAGAGATTTATTATAAGGAATTGGCTCACGTGATTATGAAGTTCAAAATCACATGTGGATTGGCAGTCTGGAGACCCAGGAGAGCTGAGGATGTAGGTGAAGCCTGAAGGCAGTCTGCTGGAGAAATCCCCTCTTGTGTGGGGAGGCCAGTCTTTTTGTTTTGTTCAACTGCTTGGATGTGGCCCACCTACACTATAGAGCACAATCTGCTTTACCCAGCGTTCACCAGTTTACATGTTAATCTCATCTAAAAACATCCTCTAAGTTGACACACAAAATATAAACATCACAGACAGATTTATGTGGAATTCTATGATATTTGGTTGGGTCTTTTTGTACTTTATTTTTAAGGATCTGTTTGGTTTATAACCATTTAGTTTAGCCTAGGTCACCATGGATAAGTATAATCAGGACTTCGGGTGGCTGTGTTCTTGTCAGAACCCATGTTGGACTGATTTATGATATATTCTTTGCTGTGTATGTAGATGAGTGGATCTGGAAAATATTATGTGTTCTTCCTACCCCTCTGCTTTTTCTCAAATTCCTTAAAAAATTGGATAAGGAACTGAGACATTGTTGCAACGATGCTATTTTTTGGGATATTGTCTTTTCTTTTCTTCTTCTTTTTTTATTTTTTGTTTTGAGTCAGAGTCTCACTCTCTTGCCTGGGCTAGAGTGCCATGGCGTCAGCCTAGCTCTCAGCAACCTCAAACTCCTGGGCTCAAGCAATCCTCCTGCCTCAGCTTCCCGGGTAGCTGGGACTACAGGCACGTGTCACCGTGCCTGACTATTTTTTTTCTATTTTTGGTTGTTTGGATAATTTCTTTCTATTTATAGTAGAGATGGGGTCTTGCTCTTGCTCAGGCTGGTCTCAAACTCCTGAGCTCAAGCAATCCTTCCGCCTTGGCCTCCCAGAGTGCTAGGATTACAGGCGTGAGCCACCACGCTCGGCCAGGGGATATTTTCTTTTCCAAGATGGATTCTGCTAAGCAAGCCTACAGAAGTGGCAGTGTTTTAAAGAATAAACATGTAGCTATTTTCCATGAGAAAGCCTGCATTCCCACTTTATATTTAGATCCGAGCCCCAGTGTCCAGGGCAGTCCCACAGTGATGCATGCTGACGCGCACCCACCCTGCTTGGGTTCTGGTCAGAGAAACGTTTCTTTTGAGCAGGAGACAAACTGGACAGAATGCCAGAAGGCTAAATATAGCTCTTTAGAGAGCCAGGCATGCGTAAACTACTTTTTAGGGAACAACACATGTAACTTAGGGTGAAAACATTTTCTACAGGAACTTTTTTTCCCTCTTGGTTGTAGTAATGAGTATAAACCCAGATTAATTTCTCATGGAAAGCTAAGACAGCTATTGATTTTTCTCTTTTAGCTGTCTCTGCAGATAAATGATAAGAGCCATTGTTAAAGTTAGCCTCTTATTCCTCCATATCCCAGTGTTCAGTTCACGAGTCAACAGGCCTGTTCTGTTCAGATGAGTTTGTTTCCACAAGAAAGACACACATGTAGTTTGCACACTGAGACCTTGATCTGTCGGATATAGGTTGAACGGTCACTTTTGGAATTTAGTTTTTCACAGACCCTCACTCTGCTTTAGGATGCTTGCACACTAGTATGCTAAGCTCTTAGAAAAATCAATACAAATAAGCCAGCCTCTATTGAATCAGGAAATTTGTAGGCTAAGACAATATTACCTCAACATCTGTTATGGCTTAAATATATTTTTTACTATAATATTTTATGTTATTAGTTCTTTTTGCCTGAGGCTGTAGATGCATTTTATAGCCAATAATTCTTCAGAATAGGAAGACAGGCATCATTCTCATGCCCAGCAAGACTGTGTTTCTGCGCACACAGCTCCAGATACGGGGTCTGGCCCTCAGAGTATGTACCTTGGTCGGGCTCCCCAAGTGGGGCTGCACATAAGATCACCCTGGAAGCTTGGGGAAAAATACAGATCTGGACCTTTCCCAGCCTGTTGAATTAGAATCTAGGGTGTGTGTGCACTGGAGATGAGGAGGTGGGCTGGGAAATGATGTTTTAAACAAGCGAAGTGATTGTCATCAATTGTCTGACATTACATCCCTGGACGCTGGCAGGATTTCTGGAAGATCTCTTAAAACTGAAATAAGAAACTGCAGTTGTTGACCACAGCTGCTAAAATTGTTCCAAGTCAGGAAAGGGAAGGGGAAACAAAGAACACAGTGGTTCCAGAGAAGCATCTGAGGAGCCCGGTGAACTAGGAAGGCCATTGTGAGCGCCAGCAAGTCAGCATTTCCTCTCCTGCCTTATCATTCCCATCTGCAGCTCCCTGCACTCTCCCTTAACTCAGTTCCAGTCTTCCCTGGGAGGAAGAGATGGCTGTGTTGAATATGACAGTGCCAGCTGCAAGTCACGTCAGAGGCCCTTTTTCAGGCCCCTTGCAGACTCATCTAAAAAAGGGTTTCTCTCAAACAATGGGATCTCAGTTTGGGCTTTAGGGTCTGACTCATGTCTTCCTTTTAGTTTCAGATCCTCTTCACACCTATTTGTTGTTGAGTCTTTTAGTTCTGAGTAGATTTTTATATTATGTTTCTTCTTATAAGAAAGATAAAACGGGAAGTAGGGACTAGGAGTCAGAACTCCTGGCTTCTAGTTTTTACTTGTGCTTGTAGCCATTAACCACTCTAGGATCCCATTCCTGTCTGGGAAGTGAGAATGAGTGTAGTCATCCTCACCTACGTCGATGGTGTGCTGGGATGCTGAGGTAGTGTTCAGAATGAGATGTGAGACAGCCCAGATGACATTCAGTAGAATGTACAGCTCATTAAGGTCCCAGTAGCATTATGTGCTCATCACTCTTTAGCTCCCTCCTGCTTCATTAATTATCAGAATATTGGTGGGAGAAAGTACAGTGTCTGCTTTGTTCTTCTTTTCTCTACATTAGGCATTAGTCTTGTTCAGAAAAAATTATCCCAGTGGGTTCAGTTTTCCTTTTTAGTAGAATAGTCAACTGACCTACCAGAAGCAGCATAGCATCACACTTGCTACGTGTCAAAATAGTGCTCTTAAAAGTCTCAACATCTTTCTGTTCTACTCTGCTCACTGCTAATTGGCTCCTTATGTGTGAAAATTTGTGCTCCATATGTCTTGTAATCTTTCCTATAATATCCCTTGCCCATCCCACCCTGTCTTCCCAGGAAAGCATGTATTTTCCTTGTAGACCAGTGTCCAGAAGGGTGGAATGATTATCATTCTTGAGCCTATCTACATAACAGATGATAGTGAAACTTAGAAACTGATTCCAAGGTCCCTGGCTCTGTACTCTGAATTTGCTTTGCTCAGGCTCCCTAACCAATGAGGAAAAGGCTGTTGTTCAAAGGTGGTGACTCATGCAGATGAATGGCCACAGTGTGCTCCATCCCTGCCATCTCTCTTTGTTGTCTTCTGCTGAGCCCGTGCTGTGGTGCCCTGCAAGATTTGTTTATATGCATGATTTTGTCATCTGTTTCTGAGAGCTGAGAGGAAAGTCTCCTGACTGGGAAGGGCCTGTGCTGTTTATTTTGGGGCAGTTCACATTTTTGCAGGCTTCAGAGCTCGGTTACTTCTCTACACAGTAGTGCATCTTGTCTGAACTTCTTTGTTACTACATTCAAACAGGAGCACACAGATGTGGGGGGATTTGGCTGGGTGGGTCTGAGGACTATGCAGATGGAGATGATTCAGTGAATCTATGACAGAACTAGGGTAGCAAAGTCAGTTTCTTGGTCAATTCTTCCTATATAGAAAACTCTGTGCCAGATACTACCATTTATGGCACGGAGCATGAATTTGGAAGTACATGTGTCCTGTGTATATTCTTTCTGAATCCTGGTTTTGTCTCTTTTTCCTCAAATCCCACTGATTATATCCAGCTGTTCAATACGTAGTTCTGGCCTTAAGTATATCAATAACTTTTCTCTCTCCCAATATCTCTGTCAGTATTTCTCTCAATCTCTCTCTCTCCTCCCTCCCCCTTTCTCTTTCTCTCTCATTGTGACATAGATAACCTGGCACTGATGTATGGCAGGATAGCGTTTGCCTTTGGAACATCTTAGTGTCATTTAGAATTTGGGAAATAAGTGGTTAAATTATAGAGGAGGAATTCTCAAACTTTTTTATTATCTCACATTTTTTGGTAAGCATGCACACATTAAAAAAAATAACCATAATGTATCATTAATCTCTCATGGAGTCAGGGCAGAAGAAAAAGTGTAATGGGAAGAGGACTTGGGGTCTAAGGATATACCTTGAAGTACTAGCTCCATGACTTAGTTGTGACTAGAGGCAAACCACTTGGCCAAATCATAATTTATAAATTGGAAACCATACCACTTGCCTTGACTCTTTTGAAGAACAACTGTAAGGAATGAATTTGAGTCATTTTCACTTCCTTCCCTACCTTTGGAACATCTCTTATGGCCCTAGTTTCAAGAATGAGAAATAATGCCATTGTAGTAAACTTGCTGCTTTTTGGGGTGGGCTCCGTGGCTCACGCCTGTAATCCTAGTACTCTGGGAGGCAGAGGTAGGAGGATCACTTGAGCTCAGGAGTTCTAAACAAGCCTGTACAAAAAATAGAAAATTTTGTCTGTACAAAAAATAGAAAAATTAGCCGGGCGTGGTGGTGCACACCCCTGTAGTCGCAGCTACTCAGGAGGCTGAGGAAGGAGGATCACTTGAACCCAGGAATCTGAGGTTGCAGTGAGCTGTGATGACATCACTGTGCTCTACCCAGGGCTACAGAGTGAGAGTCTGTCTCAAAAACAAAAACAAAAAGCAAAACAAAAACAAACCTTGCTGCCTCTGGAAATACAGAATTAATTTAATATATTTCAAACAAGTAGACCCAATGGAGAATGGAGCGACAACTGCTGCTCTTATAATAACGTTAAGAAAGTTATAGAAGAGAAAAACAAGAGAGTGAGCAAGCCTAGTCAGTATTCAGCTGGCCTTTCCATCAGTGCCTATGCACTGTCGGGTTTTTTCTAATTCCTCTCTGCACTGGATGTCTGAAGTGACATGTCCCTCTTGTTGAGAACCAGGTGCCTTAGGCAGAAAGCACATACTGACTCCCACAGTGAATCAAACAGTAGTTTTTATTGTTTGT
>VBSM01000639.1:1586752-1639127 GCA_008086735.1 Cheirogaleus medius | reverse complement strand
TCTTTCTTCTAATATCTTCTAGAAGCTGTCTTTTCTGCAGAGACATTCTGTCTGCCGGTGTTTCTCATCCGCCATCTTGCTCCGCCCCTCGGCTTCATACTTCTTAACACCTCTAAAGCCCCTTTGATGATCTTTGGGTTGATAGCAGATCCCTGGTCATAGTCTCTTGTAGCCAGAGTTTGTGTGTGTCATCTAAATCATAGTGATCATATTGAAAAAACTGTTCATGGTCACTTTCCTTAGAAGGAAGCTGTGTGGCCTTGGTAGCTACTCAGATCATTATATATTCTCTCTTTTTTTTTTTGAGACAGGGTCTCACTTTGTTGCCCAGGCTAGAGTGCAGTGCATCGTCATGGCTCACTGCAGCCTCAAACTCCTGGGCTCAAGCGATCCTCCCACCTCAGCCTCTCAAGTTTCTAAGTAGTTAGGACCACAGGCATATGCCACCACACCTGGCTAATTTTTCTGGTTTTTGTAGACACCAGGTCTCACTATGTTGCTCATACTGGTCTTAAACTCCTGGCCTCAAGTGATCCTCCTGCCTTGGTCTCCCAGACTGTTAGGATTACAGATGTGAGCCACCGTGCCTGGCCCATTGTTCTTGATTAATGGGTCACTAGGAGTTTTCAGTTTGAAAGAGAAGTAGAAGGTGCTGCACATGCATTGGATATATTTCTGGCCTCCAGAAGGAGTAGCTTATGGTTATCCAAAACAAAATAAAATCATCTTCACTTGTCCTGGTTCTATAGCCTTCTATAGAAGTGAGTGTTTGAGAAACTAATGGCAGTGAGTGTTTTAGAAACTTCTGTTTCTTATTAGATTCCTTAAGCCTTTGCTAGAATCATTGAAGTCTTACTATTT
The DNA here is from genome assembly GCA_008086735.1 of Cheirogaleus medius. Taxonomy (NCBI): domain Eukaryota; kingdom Metazoa; phylum Chordata; class Mammalia; order Primates; family Cheirogaleidae; genus Cheirogaleus; species Cheirogaleus medius. The sequence continues at coordinate 1,638,266 of VBSM01000639.1, read as the reverse complement.
AGAAGGGAAGGATCAAAATGTGTCCCTTGGCATGGATACATTTAGCTAGACCATTAAATAAGATAAGAAAGGAAAAGAATGGATTGTTGAGGCCAGCAGGCTACCTGATGTACAAGGAGTTAGGAAGCAGCTCAGAGTACCAAGTCTTTAGCTGGCATGGTAAGCCAAGGCTCAGAGACCTTCATAGGGTGTCCGGTATGAAGGCTGCTTTTGGGGATAGCATATTTTTTTAGAGGCCAGCTAGCGTAAGAATGACATTTTTTAGGTGATCATTGTAGCTATTTGATTTTCTTTCCAAAAAGATTAGTTGAGGAATTTTGAGACCATGATAAACTGGTTTCTAATGTTTGCTAAAACACATGGGTATCAGATACTAGTTTGGAAATGGATTGCCATGTAAGTAGCATATCTTGATTGCATCAATAATATAAACTTAGCTTCATGAAAATCACCAGTTGTTATTTTTCTCACTTCCCCAAAGACTAGTGAAAACATCTTCATGGACTGGAACCACTGGATTAGATGATATTACAACGAGGTAGACTCTTAGCTGGCTGAAAACCAACCCAGAGAATGTTGATGCTGTCCTGAAGGGGAGAGTTCCAGGCCAAGAGTTTGGACCATCTCATGTGGCAAAGGACACCTTTGCAGGATTGGAAGCCTGGGGGAGAAGAGGAGGCAGGAAGGAGGATGGCAGAAAAAAGCCATGGGGGTCTGGGTGAGAATTGTCAAAGGGTTAATGATGACTCTAAGCAAGAAGGAAACGCTTAGAGAAAAGGCTTTTATGCTCTAGGGGGGTGTGCTGGGACTGAGAAGGAGAATGAATTCTCAGAATTCCTCTCTTTCTCTTGGTTCCTTCTAGTGAAGGTCAGATTGAGACAGAAAGTAGTCAACTTGCTGTACCTGAGACTTTATTGTGGAATATGATATTTTTCCATCCTCTGTGGTTAGTGACTGTAGCCTACTTAGAAGGAAAAAACCAGACCTCAGTCCAAGGTTTCTCTGCTGTTTTAGAGATGCATTGTCTCTGATTCTACTCTTTTTGTTTTTTCCTTCAGGCTGCTTGATAGGGGCGGTGAATCTCAAGTCTAGCAACAGAAACCCAGTGGTACAGGAATTTGAAAGTAAGTACAAGGGAGATACGATGAGGACAGTGGGCACCATCTAGTGGCCATGTGGTGGTCTTGCATCCGACACAGGACACTGCTGTGTTGTGCCCAGGAGGTCCTGGGGTGGCTACTCAGCAGGGAGTGTCCCATCTGCAGGCTAACTGAGAACTCTGTGTGGGGGTTTCTGTCAGCTGACATCTGATTCCTGCCTGGCTTTGCGATTACACAGCAAGGGAATTTCTTATGCGCAAGCAGAGTGTTTAAAGGAATTTTACTAGAATTTCCCTTCTAGTAAAATTCTTGCTATTGTCTTTATTGTTTTTCTGGTAAAAACTCATCTTTTCTCAAAGTCTCTTGGAACTTGGAGCTGGCTAGGTTTTAACCTGCATGAAAGGGCACTCTTAAAGTAGAGCTAGCTTGCAGGATCTGGGTGTACAAGTGAACTTAGAAGCATTCCACATTCACTGAGAGTTTTTTTTTTCTTTGCTCATTAGGTGTGGAACTGTCTTGTATCATTACGGATTCACAGACAAATGATCCTAGGATTGAATGGAAGAAAATTCAAGATGACCAAACCACATATGTGTTTTTTGACAACAAAATTCAGGGTATGATCCTGTAGTCCTCTCTCCTTTGTCCACAGGCCTGAGCCTACGCTTTTGGCCAGAAATATACCTCAGACTGGTAACCTGCATCTGTACCCAGAACTGGCTTTTTAAAAAATTTATTATTATGGAACATTTTGAACATATGCAAAAATAGTGAGAATAGTATATTGAGTCTTCCTGTACCTGTCACCCAGCTTCCACAAATATGAGTTTGTTAGGCAGGATTTTAATCTGTCCACAACCCATCTTTTTAAGGAATCAAAGTGAACATTTTCCCGGGCCATCTTCTCATCATGATCCCTGACACATGTATGCTATAAGTGAGTTAATTAGAAGTATTGTGTGTAGCAGCAAGGAGACAATGGATTTACTGAGCCACCCACTGTGCCCCTGGCTTGGTGCTGGGGATATCCCACGGGGAGAAAGCACCGGGTGCCGGGGTGACACCAAATTGGGTGAGGATGGTGGTCAGTGAAGGCTCTCCAGAGGTGGCCTCCAGGCTGCGGAGTGAAGGGTGGCTGGTTAGCCAGGCAAGACTGCAAGGGTGGTGTGGAGGGAGGTGATGGGCAGGAGAGACTGCTGTGTGTGAAGGTGCAGAAGCAACAGCCTGGCTGGGGGAGAGACTGCATGTTCCCCACCACAGCTGGGGTGTGGACGGGGGAGATGAGGCTGGGGAGGTCGCCCGGCCAGGCGGCAGCACTGGATGCCAGGCAAGCATGGGTGGTATCTGAAGGCCCACTGAGAGGTTCTGGAAGGAGGTTCCCCTGCCACATATGCGCTTCAGAAGATTGAAATGGCTGCTTTGCAGAGGAGAGATTGGAGATGGCAGAACTCAGAGCAGAGGTACCAAGTCAAAGTTCTTTTGCAGAACCCAGGAGGAGCTGAGGTGGCCTGAGCAGAGGTAGGAGCCGTGGAGAGAGACTCAGGGGAGCGGTGCTAGGACTAGGCTTTGATAAGGTGGGAGGGAGGGAGGGAGGCTGACATATGGCAGGGAGTCGGAGGACATTGCCCTCCTGACAGGAGGGAAGGAGTAAACAGGTACAAATGCAGGCGTGTTCATAGGTTTTCAGAGAAGTTGAGAGTTGAGAAAGATTCTGTGGATTTAGCTCAAACTGTGGCCTTTCTGTTTTGGGTTTTCAACATCATCAGGAGTCATAGGCTCTTAAAAATAGGTTTGTTTTCCCACCAACATGAAGTCCTTCCTTCACCTCTTATTTTTGAGGAGACGGAAATGTTATTCTCAGAAAACATATCAGTTTTCTTTGGCCACTTAGGCTGACCCTACTAAACCCTGTATGTTCAGTTTAGATCACCAGAGAAACCAAGTAAGAAATTCTTCAAAGAACTTTCTTTTTCTGGGGATTAAACATCTTACTCTTAGCTATAGGGACGAGGCATACAAGGGATAGTATAATATTTACAACACAGAGTATGAGGGCTAGAGGGCAACTTGAATCTACTCGGTCTCTTCTCTTGCCTCAATGCAGGGCTGTTCTGAAGTACCCTGGTAAATTTTTATGTACTATTTTTTACATGGTATTCTAATCCTCTGCTAATGATAACTGTACAAAAAACTGCTTTATTTTAAAAAGTCATTGAAAATGTTCACTTTCTATTGTATAAGCATCTTCCTGTTTTTGTTATATTATGGCAAATCTTTCATATACTTGTCACCTGTTATCAGGGTTAGTAATAAACAGTTTCTACTTTTTTGTGTCATTTTTTTCCCTAACTCCATCCTCTATTTGTTTTCCAGGTTTTTCATGCTTCTTTGAAAGACTATGTCTGTTTATGCTTTAAATTTTTTTTTCTAATTCATCTAGCATAATTATCACCTTTTAAGTAAAGTATAAAATTCAGTGGCTGTTAGTATATTAACATAGTTGTGCAAGCATCACTACTATCAAATTCCAGAACATTTTCATCAGCCCCAAAAGAAACCCATACCCATTAACAGTCAATCCCCTTCCCTCCAACCCTGGCAGCCCTTAATCTATAATACCTTCTGTCTCTATGGAGTTGCCTGTTTCAGACACTTCATGTAAATCGAAGCTTACAATCTTTTGTGGCTGACTTCTTTCTCTTAGTGTAATGTTTTCAAAGTTCATCTATGTTGTACCATATGTCAGTACTTCATTCCTTTTTATGGCTGAATAATATTGAATTGTAGATAAGCCATGTTATTTTATCCCTTCATCAGTTGTACATTTGGGTTGTTTCCACTTTTTGGCTATAATCAATAATACTGCAACAAATATTTGTGTACAGGTTTTTGTGTGAACATAAGTTTTCATTTCTCTGGGATAAATGACCAAGAATACAATTGCTAGGTCTTATGTTAGTTGCATGTTTAATTTTTTAAGAAACTGACAAACTGTTTTCCAAAGCTGTTTCACCATTTTATACTCTTACCCAGCAATGCCTTGCCCCACATCCTTCCCAGCACTTGATATTGTCTGACTTTTTGAATCTAGCCATCCAAGTGGCTATGAAATGATATCTCGGTGTGGTTTTGATTTGCATTTCCCTGATGACTAGTGATGCTGAGCATCTTTAAATGTGCTTATTGATCACTTGCATTATTTTCTTTGGAAATATGTCCATTCAAATCTTATGTCCCTTTTTAAATTAGGTTATCTGTCTATTATTGAGCTTTAAATTCTCTCTATATTCTGGATACAAGTCCTTTGTCAGGTATGTGATTTGCAAATATTTTCTCCCATTCTGTGGATTGTCTTTTCACCAACTTTTGTCCTTTGAAGCACAACGTTTTTAATTTTTTTGAAGTCCAATATTATTATTTTTTTGCATACTTGTGCTTTTGGTGTTATATCTTAAAAAACCCTTGCCTAATCCAAAGTCTTGCGGATTTATGCTTATGTTTTTTCCTAAGAGTTTTATAGTTTTAACTCTTATGTTGGGTCTTTGCTGTATATGGAGTGAGGCAGAGGGCAAACTTGATTCATTTGCATGTGGATATCTAGTTGTCCCAGCATCATTTGTGGAATGCCAGTTGTTTTTCTATTGTTGTTTGTTTTGTTTTTCTTTTAATGGGGAATCCCTCCTGGACATGACGAGGAGATGAGGTTCCTGACTTTAACATCAGAGATGCATGTAATGAGCACCTCTTACACACTAGGGACTATTTTTGGTGCTCAGGTTACAAATAGGAATAAGTCATGGTTCCAGTCCTCAGGGAGTTCACTTCTCTTATATGGAAATAGAAACAGAAACCAGTGTGCAATCTTCTTACCATGGTCTCAAATTCTGGCCCCAGAAATCACCTTCTTCAAGTGGCAAAGGTATCTGTAAAGGAGTTTTTTTTTTTTTTTTTGAGACAGAGTCTCACTCTGTCGCCCTGGGTAGAATGCTGTGGCATCAGCCTAGCTCACACCAACCTCAAACTCCTGGGCTAAAGTGATCCTCCTGCCTCAGCCTCCTGAGTAGCTGGGACTACAGGCTCGAGCCACCATACCCGGCTAATTTTTCTATGTTGAGTTGCCCAGCTAATATTTTTTTCTATTTTTAGTAGAGACGGGGTCTCACTCTTGCTCAGGCTGGTCTCGAACTCCTGAGCTCAAGCGATCTTCCTGCCTTTTCCTCCCAGAGTGCTAGAATTATAGGCATGAGCCACCGCAAGCGGCCTCTGTAAAGGAGTTTTTAGTGTCCTTGTCTTCTTTCCCATAGGAGACTTGGCAGGTCGTGCAGAACTATTGGGGAAAACTTCGCTGAAGATCTGGAATGTGACACGGACAGACTCAGCCCTTTATCGCTGTGAGGTTGTTGCTCGAAACGACCGCAAAGAAATTGATGAGATTGTCATTGAGTTAACTGTGCAAGGTAGGAAGTCATGTGAAAGTAAAACATTTTTGCCCCTTTTAGGCCTCATGAGTCTCTGTCTAGAGAATAGAAGAGATCAATTTGTATTTTGATTCCTTTCCTTCCAGGGCTGCATCCTTGAGGGAAGCACGTGACTTGGGGAGGGGAGAACTGTAGAAATCTGAGACTGCTGAGTCGGGGTAGAAGGTGAGGGGATGTGGAGCTTCTGCCACTTTCCTCCACCAGCTAGAGGAGGTGCTTGAACGTGCTTCTGTCTCTTCCTCAGCTCCCACCTGAAGGTGGAAGGAGTTAGAAGGGCCTATGGGATCACACTTGGGGTGGGATGAGCTGAGAGGGCAGGGTGCAGTGTGGCAGATACGTCTGCAGATGTGGTCTTGGGGACTGCAGTCGTGTGAGAGCCTTTGGCTGGCTTTGCTGTCTTCAGAGCTGAGTTCTTGTGGGCTTTGATAAAAATAGAGCCATGTTGCTGAGATCTTAAATACCAACCCATTTTCCTACAGTGAAGCCAGTCACCCCTATCTGCAGAGTACCGAAGGCTGTACCCGTAGGCAAGACAGCGGCGCTGCACTGCCAGGAGAGCGAGGGCTATCCCCGGCCTCACTACAGCTGGTATCGCAATGATGTGCCGCTGCCGACAGATTCCAGAGCCAATCCCAGATTTCGAAATTCCTCGTTTCTCTTAAACTCTGAAACAGGCACTCTGGTAAGATCTCTTTTGAGAGGTGAGGATGGAGATGTCTTTGTTGGGGCAAGGGATGCTTACTGTGGAAAGAACAGTTATTAAAAGAGACAGTGAAACTATTTAATAAGACAGAATATAAAAGTCCAGAATGTTGGAGATTCTAGAGGAAAAATGACTTCCTCCTTTTGTTAACAAGTAAACTCTAAGGGAGTAAAATAAAGGAGGAGAAAGCTGTAGAGTAGATGAGACTGGGGAGGAATATTAATATCAAACAAATGTGGGTGGATGAGGGTCCCGATTTGGACAATCAGGGAAATTTGATTACTACCTGGATATTTGATGATATGAAGCAACTGTTAATTGTTTTAGGCATGATAATGGTATTGTTGTTATGGTTTTTAAAAGTCCTTACCTTCTAGAGATTCACACTGACGTATTTATGGATAAAATATGTCTGGAATTTGTTTCAAAATAACCCAGTGGTAGTGGGAGGAGAGGAAACAGATTGGTCATGCACTAGAGCTGCGGTCCCCAAGCCCCAGGCCATGGACTGCTATCAGTTCGTGGCCTGTTAGGAACAGGATCGCACAGCGGAAGGTGAGTGGCGGGTGAACAAGTGAAGCTTCAGCTGTATTTACAGCTGCTCCCCATCACTGGCATCACCGCCTGAGCTCCGCCTCCTGTCAGCTCAGTGGCAGCATTAGATTCTAACAGGAGCGTGAACTCTACTGTAAACTGTGTGAGGGATCTCAGTTGTGGCTCCTTGTGAGAATCGAATGTCTGATGATCTGAGGTGGAACTGAGGCGGTGATGCCAGCGCTGGGCAGCGGCTGCAAATACAGATTATCATTAGCAGAGAAGTTTGACTGCACAGAGACCATAATAAATCTCTTGTAGACACGTATCAAAACCCTATCAGTGAGTGTAAGCTGCATCTGGTGGCAGCTTTATAGTGGCAAGTGAGCATCTTCAGTTGTACAGCTGCATCTGGTGGCAGCTTTAAGTCAGAATCCGACACTTACTTTAGTCTGTGTGTGGCCCGCCCATTATTTTATTTACCACTTCCGACCGCACCTCTTTCCCGCACTGCGCACTGGTCTCAGTCACTGTGTTGGTAACCCACAAGCTAACCTTAGCAAAAAAAAACAAATGTTGCTGAGGAGCTTTGAAAAGGGGGAAAGAGCCAATGATAAGACAGCAGAAGACTCTAAGACCGCCAACAAAATGAAAACTGCATTCAAAAGAAAATACCAAGAGTCCTACTTAAATTACGGGCCCATTGCAACGGGTGATTCACATTCTCCAAGCCCGCTTTGTGTGATATGTGGTGACCGGCTATCCAAGGAAGCCATGAAACCTTCAAAACTGCTTCACCACATGGAGACCAAGCACCTGCACTAAAAGACAAGCCTATGGAGTTTCTCAAAAGAAAAAAATCATGAACATGAAGAGTGGATGCATTTATTGAAGACCACCACTTCATCAAATGTGTCTGCACTGAGAGCATCATTCTTAGCAGCTAATCGCATTGCTAAAGCTAAGCAGCCCTTTACTATTGGAGAAGAGTTGATCCTGCCTGCTGCTAAGGACATTTGTGGTGGACATTTAGGAGAGGCTGTAGTTCGAAGGTGGCATGTGTTCCTCTTTTGGCTAGCACTGGAACTAGACGAATTGATGAAATAGCAGAGGATGTTGAGGCACAATTGTTACAGAGGATTTTAATGAGTCACCATGGTACTTAGTCCAGGTTGATGAGTCTATCAGTGTTGACAAGGCAACAATGCTTGTTTTTGTGCAATATATTTTTCAGGAGTATGTACATGAGGATATATTATGTATACTTTTGTTGCCAACCAACACCACAGCCACAGAGCTATTCAAGTCTTTGAATGATTCCATATCAGGAAAACTGAATTGGGCATTTTGTGTCAGTGTATGCACCGATGGAGCAGCTGCCACGACTGGACGGCTTTCTGGTTTCACTACTCAGGTCAAGGAGGTCACTTCTGAATGCGAGTCTATGTACCGTTTCGATAGAGAAATGCTGGCTAGTTGAAAAATGTCACCTGAACTAAACATTTTGCAGGATGTGATTAAAATTATCAATCACAGTAAAGTAGATGCCCTTAACTCACATGGCTCTGTGAGGAGATGGACGCAGAGCACACATCTTTTCTCTTATACACAGAAGTGTGATGGGTTTCTAAAGGTAGATCACAGGCCAGAGTTTTTTAGTTATAAGAGCTGTTCCAAAGATTTCTTTTAGAAAAACAGTCACCACTGGCAGCACATTACAGTGGCACAAAATGGGTCACAAAAATTGCTTACTTGTGTGACATATTCAACCTACTTGACGAACTCAGTCTGTCACTTCAGGGGAGAATGACAACTGTGTTCAAGTCAGCAGATAAAGTGTCTGCATTCAAAGCCAAACTGGAATCATGGGAGTGACAAGTTAACATTGGGATTTTCGACATGTTTCAAACATTAGCAAAGATTTTGAAAGAGACTGGCCAGGGCCTTCCTTCTCCCAGCTGGTGCCATGATCACCTATTTCAGCTTTCAAAAGAGTTTAAGCCTTACTTCCCAATCACAAAAGACCCCGAACTGGGAAGGAGTGGATCCTTGACCCATTTATGAATAAGCCAGGTGAATCGACTTTGTCCATGCTAGAAGAGGATCAACTGCTTGAGATCACAAACGATGGTGGCCTTAAGAGTATGTTTGAGACAACAGACAACTTCAAATCTCCATAGGTTCTGGATTAAAGTCAAGGCGGAATATCCTAAAATTGCCACTGAAGCACTGAGAAACCTGCTTCCATTTCCAACATCCTGTCTTTGTGAAGCAGGGTTTTCTGCAGTGACAGCAAGCAAAATGAGATTACAGAGTAGACTGGACATAAGCAACACACTTCGGGTGTCACTGTCTCCCATCACTCCCTGATGGGACCATCTGGTTGCAGGAAAACAAGCTCAGGTCTCCCACTGATTCTACATTATGGTGAGTTGTGTAATTATTTCATTACATAGTACAACCTAATATATATTAACACCTTTTGTACCGCATAGGAATCTCTAAGACATACACCAGGGACCGCACGTTTTTTGGGCAAACTGCACGTTATTTAAATCATCATAACGACAGATCATAATGCACTTTAGGTGTTGTTTTTCAATAATTATAACATTTTAATTTACAAAAACAATTAAACAATTAAAAAACTAATTAAACAATTAAAGTTTCTAGTACTTTTTTAACGTATGGTACTGTGTAAAACATTTTCCTCTATGAAGAAGGACCAAACAAAATTTACATAAATATCTAGATTCGCTCCTTTTTCCATGGGCGGCACAAACTCTGCAGGCTCTGGTGGATCTTTACGAGGTGCTCTCCTTGCACCCCCAGGGGAAGGGCTGGACATATTTGTCTCTGGTTCCGGAGAGCCTTCATTATTGTCATCTGTTATCCAGTCTCTTGCCACCGATAGCTGAAACTGTTTATACTTCAGTACTTTTTTTGTCCATTTCATCGTTTTCCTTAGAATGGAACAACACGAAAGGAATTGATCCGCACGGTCAACGCCTTTCATGTGGGCATTGTATTCCTTGGTGTAGGCAGGTTTTACACTATTCTCTCCCGTTTTTCTATTTTTTTTTCTTGTTGTTGAGACAGAAGTGTCATGGATTGTTAATATCATTCGGACAACCCGCTTGTCTTTCCATGCTAGAAGAAGAATATCGTGTTTTCTGGAAAATATTATGTCACCTTTCTTCATTCTTGATGTTTTCATTTGCAAATTTGGCGGTAAACCTCTACTCTCCCTAATGGATAAGACAGTGTGTTGACATCTAAGGTCCATAACAGATGGCGCGCGAAACACGAGAAAACTCGTGAGCGGTACGAAAGGTGTCAATAATAGAAATAAAGTACACAATAAATGTAATGTGCTTCAATTATCCTGAAACACCACCCCATCCCTACCCCAACCTCTTCCATGAAACTGGTCCCTGGTGCCAAAAAGTCTGGGCACCATACTAGAGGACAGACTGACCACATAGCAGACTACACCAGGCTTTTACTACCGTTGTTTCCCCGAAAATAAGACAGGGTCTTCTATTTATTTTTCCTCAAGAAGACACCCTAGGGCTTATTTTCAGGGGATGTGTTATTTTCCCCTCAAAGCCTCAGCTTGCAACACGCACAGGATGGCCACGACCTGACAGGGGGAGCCGACCTTGTTGGTGGTGCTGCCCGCACCTTTCCGGTCACCTCTGGGATAGTAGTCGTCACGACGGGGCAGATGAGAAGGGCTGCTCGTCTTCTTTACTGCTCCGCGACGAAATGCATGGGTTGTACAGATACGCTGCGTAGCCACGCCCATCACTAGGTTTTATTTTCAGGGTAGGGCTTCTATTGCGCAAATGCTTAGAAATCCTGCTAGGGCTTATTTTATGGGTGGGTCTTATTTTCGGGGAAACACGGTATGTAGAGTTCTCTTTTGGGAGGTGCTTTTTGGTCTGTGGAATATCCAACTACATGTGGCCATCAGGTGAATTGCAATAGGATCTTCTGTATTTGTTTTGCCAAAATGTCGCCTGAGGAGCAGTTATTATCAGAGTCCCTTTACTGGAATAAATGTGAAATTCTACCTCTCATTCTGGATGTTGCTGGGCTTTGGTATCTTCAGGTACCAAGGGAATCTCGTCATTGGGGAGCTCCTAGGCGTGTCAGGAAAGCATATCAGGAAGGGACCTGCATGGTGCTTGGGAAACCAAAAGCAAACATAGGTGTTCGACCACGTTCTGGACTCAGAAGGATCTCGGTGTGGCGACCTTGCTCTCCTGTCCCCTTAGAGGTCTGCCCTGTTGACGAGTCTAATTATTTACTTGTTCCCTGAAACAGGTTTTCAGTGCTGTTCACAAGGAGGACTCTGGGCAGTATTATTGTATTGCTTCCAATGACGCAGGCTCAGCCAGGTGTGAGGAGCAGGAGATGGAAGTCTGTGAGTTACTTTTTGAAAAGATTTCATCTGAAGACTGGGAAGTGAATAGAGCATTTTAAATTTAATATTATCAATTTAGACAACTGTTCTGCCATGGGTCAGCTTTTTTCTGGAGCTGACTGGATCCACCAAAACCTCTGGACACTGAAGGAATGGATGAGAACCCTTAGTCTAAATATGTGGGTTCTCAGAACAGACTTTTTAGGGCCCTCTGGTGTTGGGAACATTGCCAGTCATGTAACTTCCACAGCAAGTTTAACAAACTCCATTTCTTTGGTAATCGATAGAATTATCATAACATAAGGTGGGGCCGGTGTGGTGGCTCACGCCTGTAATTCCAGCACTCTGGGAGGCCAAGGCAGGAGGATCGCTCAAGGTCGGGAGTTTGAAACCAGCCTGAGCAAGAGCGAGACCCTGTCTCTAGTAAAAATAGAAAGAAATTAATTGGCCAACTAAAAATATATAGAAAAAAAATTAGCCAGGCATGGTGGCGCATGCCTGTAGTCCCAGCTACTCGGGAGGCTGAGGCAGGAGGATTGCTTGAGCCCAGGAGTTTGAGGTTGCTGTGAGCTAGGCTGATGCCACAGCACTCTAGCGTGGGCAACAGAGTAAGATTCTGTCTCAAAAAACAAAACAAAACAAAAAAACCCCATAAGGTGGTGTGTAAGATCACTAGAAATATATCCAGTTATAACCATTTTGCAGAAAACTGAAAGAGCTTTAGCCCTGGTATTTTTACCCTGTTCTGTGATATTTATTATCTCTAGGGTACTGGTTCTAAAGGGGAGGCGTTGAGGGGAGGATGGGGGCAGATAGGATGTATCCCAATCACTTGGGGAGCTCTTTGAATCACTCCTTCCTATTTGTAACTACCCCCAGAGCAGTGTTTTCCAAACTGCCTCATACAGATGGGCATGGTAGCTCATGCCTGTTATCCCAGCTACTTTGAAGGCTGAGGTGGGAGGATTGCTTGAGGCCAAGAGTTCGAGTCCAGCCTGGGCAACAGCAAGACCCCATCTCAAAAAAAACTGCTTGATGATAAGGACCATTTGGGACCACTCTTCCACGTACTGTATTCCAGGGCCCACCGAGATGTGTGCTAGACATGCGTGCGTGAAGCAAGCACTCCAGGTGATTCTTCTCATCTGCCAATCTTGGAAAACTCTGCTCTAGGGTTGTTTTCTCCTGAAGGTTTTTTTCTTTTTTTGCCCTAGACCTACTGAATCTTTAGGAATGAAGCTTGGGAATTGACATATTAAAAACCAAAATTTCAAGTTGATTTTTAAGTGTCCACTCACATTTGAGAACCAATTCGCTAGGAAAAGGGAGAACTTTAATAATTTTCAAGTTAGTTGGCTTTTATTGATAAACTCCCTGCATATTTTCCCAAGCATCTTTATTGGCATAAAGGAAACAGCTGCCAATGCCCCACATTGAAGGTGACCAAGTGCCATTGCCCAGTAGGTAGAAATGAGAAAAGGGAATCCAGGGAGTTTCCTTACAGATAGGAGGCCAGGTGGCCGGTGGGGGAAAGGCCACATTCTTACCAACTGTTTTTTACTTTTAAATAAAGCTTGAAACTAGCTTTCTTCCCCCAAATAATCCACAACAAAGGAAGGCCTTGGAAGTTTGGGATTTTTTTTCCCTTATGACTCCCAAGTCCTCCTGAGTCTTCTGGCTTCTAATTCTGTCCTTGTAACCATTTCCTCAATCAATAATATTCTCAGGCATTTAGCCAGAGGATTTTTAAGCTGACAGTGCCAAGCCTTTAATACAGTATTAAGTGTAACTGCATTTGAACTGTGCTAGTCTCAGTAGTCTTTTTTACATGGAAGGTTAGGGGTTATGGTGTCCTGTATGTTCTAGGCTAGATTTTAAGTGTCTTCAGTTTGCTTTTTTGTCTGGAGTGGCATGAGGGGACGAGGAAGAGGCACAGGGGGCCAGAGTCTTTCATACGAACAGTGTACATCATGTCTTCCCTGAAACCTTCTTTTCAGATGACCTGAACATTGGTGGCATTATTGGTGGGGTTCTGGTTGTCCTTGCTGTACTGGCCCTGATTACTTTGGGCATCTGCTGTGCATACAGACGTGGCTACTTCATCAACAATAAACAGGATGGAGAAAGGTGAGCCTGTTTTCTGTGATAAAAAGCACAGTTCAAGCTGGTGTCGCTATAACCATGGTACTGAACCTCTTTTCCTATTTACAGTTATAAGAACCCAGGGAAGCCAGATGGAGTTAACTATATCAGGACAGAAGAAGAGGTAATCATTTAGGAAACCTGGAAATCTAGGTGTACCCAGCAAAGAAAATGACATTTCTTCATGGAAACCAAGGGGGTCCAGTAACCAGATATGAGTGACAGTACAGATCCTGAGCATTCAGCCTGTGACAGTACCATGCACACACTCATAGGATCTGTGCTTTGCAAGTGCTAGCAGATGTTATTGTTTAAGAATGATTATTTCATTTGTTTGTAGTTTTGCCCTATTTTTCTCATCAGGGACAATGTTTAGCCCATGTTAGATTTGACTAGTGTTTTCCTTTGTCACTGCCCCACTTGGCCCCTTGATGGTTCTAACTTTGTGTTGGCTTTGCAGGGTGACTTCAGACACAAGTCGTCATTTGTGATCTGAGACCTGGTGGTGTGGCCGAGAGAACATGCAAATACCTCTGCTAGAAACTCCTGTCAAGGGCCGCCATGAGCCGGGTGCGCTTGGACAGAGCTAGACAGTCATGCAGAAGCTTTTTGTTTTGGGCAAAGTTGACCACTATTCCTTTCTTACTCTTTAACAAGCCACATGAATAAAAGAATTTTCCTCAAGATGGACACAGTAACCATAAGGAAAAGAAACTGAAAGTGTTCACTGAGTTGGATTCCCGGTCTGCTGGTGGCCTGGTTCCCACATAAGTATTAGGGTGATCTTATAGATCTTGTTCACGTCAACTCTCCTGTGCTGGGTGCTGTGGATCTGTGAAGCCAATTTGTTCGCCACTGACTGTTCACCGGCCAGGATGAGCAGCGTGTGAGGTGGCGCGGTAGCAGTGTAGCCCCAGCAATGTGAATGACAGCATGAAACCTGGTAGCCAGAGTTTGCATCAACGAATCCAGAAAAGGCTTTTTACACAATATTGTTCCACTGGCCCACAGACCTCACCGCAGTTTCTTCTTACAGGCTCTGTTGATCACTGTTGTCGTGTCTATCCTGGGGAATCTTTTTGGAGCAGCATTTTATTAAAAAACAACCAAAATCAGGAAGGTAAATTGCTTGCTGGAAGAGGGATCTTCTTACCTGAGGAGCCCTGCTTGTCCAGGAGGGTATCAGGATTTAAGGAAAACTTTTATCTTAGGCTAAGTTAGAAATGGTACTGAAATATGCTTTTCTATGGGGTGGTGTTTATTTTATAAAATTTTACATTCTAAATTTTTGCTAAGGAGTATTTTCATTATTGAAAAGAAAATTTCTATTTAAACTGTAAATAGATTGTCATATAATGTTAAATAACATATTTTTTTAAAAAACTTCAACTATGGTCAAAGTTCCAAGCTACTAGTGTTAAATTGGCAAATATCAGTAATTAAGAATATTTTACCCAATGGAGGCTTATTGGAACATTCCTTTTTCCACATAAGTTTTAGCATTTTTCACAAGAGAACTTAATGCTGTCTGCGCATCAGACCATTGTTGCTTAGGAAACCTTCAAAAATTCCAGTTGAGCAATGTTAAAATGTTTGCATCTCTCCAGAAGAAATCCAAGTAGCTCTCAGGTTGGCTTTGAACTGCCTTTTCCTGAGATTACCAAAATTACCTATGTCTGGAGACCATCCAGAAGACATTAGACATATACATGTCGGTCAACTCCTAGGGTTGCGTCAGTGCCACCACTCTAGATCGGTACTGCCACCTAACTTCCAAGTGCTGGGTAGAATACCCATTGCCACCGTTTAAAGCCTCGACTATGGCTTTGTGTCCTGATTAGCTTTAATGTGTCGTTCAAGTGCCCCGAGGCACTTGGTTTACTCCAGGACAGTTCGAAGGTGGACACTTTTCTAGAAGAGTTGGTGTCTTCCATGTAGCATCCCAACCTTTGGGTTCCTGTGACAGACCTCTTTTTGGTTGTGGATGGCTCACAAAACAAAGCAGCTACTGCTGTTTGTTTTTGAAGTCCATTTTAATTATTTGTGTAACTCTTCAGTACTCTCCAGGGCCAAAGGAAATTTTGAAATAAAATCTGTCAACTACAGTAATACTTTTAAAAGAAAATGAATCCCACTGTTCTTCTTTGCCATGCAGAAAGCACTGAGCACCGCAGGTTCTAACATCTCCTTCCTAACAAACCGTCCTGTGGTGGCCAGGCTGGCCTTTTGGAGAATGTCAGGTGGTACAGCCTGATGGGAGAGAAGTAAAACGCTTGAATCAAAAGCAGGTTTCTCATTTTGATTTTAAATTTTTTATCTACCCGAGACACTGCTCCCTTTGTGGGGGGCATTAGAAACATCATCCAGAAGCCTTTGTTCTTCAAGAGCAGGGGATGTTCTTAGCCCCAAATACATTGCTGTGTCGGACCCATGACGTGACGTGGTTTGAAGCAAGGAGCTTCTCAGAAGGAGCACCTGGTTCCGCTGTGGGCCTGAAGGATGGTTTTCATGTAGGAGATCCTAGTCACTTTGTGATTCAGCTCTCAGTGTCTTAATTTTTTATACTTTGACAGTTTTTTTTAATTGAATACTTGAGATTATGTTGACTTTTCTTTTTAAGTTATGTGAATACTTTGCTATGGGACATTTGGCAGAGCAGCAGGCAACTCTTCAGCAGTTGCTCAATGCTACCTGTCTGCTTTTGCATTGGCATCTCGAATGCTTAGAATTAAGACTCTCTGTTCATCTTTTCATCTTGGTAGAAAGGGATAGCTCCCCAATCTAACTGTGGGGGAATAACACTCCAGCCTCCTTGGTTGTCATAGTGATAGGGTAGCCTTATTCCCTCCCTTTCTCATATCCTAAAACCTTTTACCCTAGTGCCATGGGAACTGGGTCTGATGAAGTAGAAGTGAAAAGTGGAGTCTGGGAAGTAGTTGCCTACGACCGTAAGACTGTAGAAGGAAAGGAACACTCATGTATTAGAAGGAGTGACTGTCACTAGACTCAAGAGGCCTATATGAGGCTGTGACTCTGCCTTTGGTATGGATGCTGCTGTACATAGATGTTACAGACTTGTACTAACACACCTGTAATTTGGTATTTGTTAAACCTCATTTATAAAAGCTTTACAAAATATGTCAAACTTCATTTCATTCTTTCTTTCTTGTTTGCTTCCATGTTGGGTTTACCTCTTCTTCCTAGCGTTTTGTTAGTTAGGCACATTTACTGAAAACACTATAGTCCCACCACTGTCCACCAGGGAAATCACCTGGACTGGTGGTCAGTCTGTTCACTCAAGAGCAGCTTTGTGACTTGCTATACCAATGACAAGTCCACCTGTGTCACAGTTCACGTATGAGAGTGCTGTGGGAAGAACACAATGGCACCCATCCCCCAAAACTACCACCTTGCTTATATTAAAAACACAGCTAAGCAGAACTTTGTACTTTTGCTTCTATAATACTGGGATTAAAAAATGAACCAACTGCATTTATTTCTGGACATTCTTGGATAGTGTTTCAAGTTTCCCTGATGGTGCCAACAGAAGAGACTCAAGTTATTCCTCCATTGTGGGACCAGTCCTTGGCAGAGTGTTATACAAATCAGCTGCAGTGCACTCTGGAGAAGGGACACAAAGCCGTTTTTTCATAAGCAGGAACCAGATCTGTGTACTAACAAGGATGTCTATTACTGGGAGGCAGACAGCTTCTATATAGGAGCAGAGGCAGGTGGGTGGATGAACCAAACCTTAAAGATAAGTGAAACCATTTTTTTTCCTAACAAAAGATTTGGTTTTGTTCTTCTTAAGTACTTTATATAAAATTAAAATGACTACAAGTAAAAGCCCCGTTCTAAAAATAGAAAAATCTTATTGAATACTGGAAGGCTGTATTTGTGATAAATCTTTATTACTTCATTTTAGAAAGCTTTATACTTTTTTTAAAAACCTGCAATTATAAATAATAGAAAAAATATTATAATCAAAACTTTATCATTAGATATGGGAAAATATGTACTATAAGGAATTTAAACACACTGATAAAGGCCTGATTTATAAAAGAAAGCTGAAGTTTTTAAGTTATGTTCCTTAAAGACCAGATAATAGATTATCCGAATGGACATGACGCTTTAAAATGGAATAAAGTTATATGAAATAGCTAAAGTTTAGGATAGAAAATCTAAATCTGGCATTTCTCTATTATTTTACAATTTTTAACCACAGATGTCATAAAGGGCAGTGTAAAAGGATGGCCAGCTGCAAGCAGATGAACAGCTGGAGTGCTGGGGTCCTGTGGGGCTTTGCTGTCCCATGATGAAGCGTCACTCCAGGTGTACGGAAAGGGATCCATCTACCTTTCCACATGCAGGAAACAAAAGCATTTCCTCAAGGGCTCTTGCCGTCCTGGACACTGCCTGGAATGCACTGTTTCAGTTGGCTGTCTTCAGGGGGGTCTTTCGGAGAGACCTCCTACTGGGGGTTGGGGTGTTTTTATTCCTGGCTGGAGACTTCACATTCCACTGCTGGGGCTGAGGAGGCCTAGGAAACACAAGGTATAGTCATTCTGGAACTAAAGGAAAAACCCTGGCAAAAATGTCACCTCAAAAGTAATTCTTTGGTAAACTTACGGTTTATCAGGCAATGATAAACATAAAATGTCATTTCCTTGATTCTGGACTTCAATTTTCTCTGAAAGGGAGTCAAACACAAATTCAGTACTCCCAGAACTTCAAAGGCAGCTGACTATCAGTCTAGAAGGAAACTGAGAACTTGCCTTTGACTGAAGGAGTCCGTGGGGTCCCTATGTAACTGACCCCTGCTCCAAACGTGACATCATTGATGGTCTCTGGGTAAAGGGGAAACACCATTGTTAGTTAAAAGCTGGCAGGCAACAGGCATCAAGAGGTTTCTGTCCTACCGGTCACCTCAACCTTGGCCCAGGGCCTGACAGTGTTGAAGGCTCCTTCCTCCTGTGAACTCTCCTTTGGGTCTCTCCTGACTTCCTTTCTCTCACCATGGCCCTCCTTAGGCTGTTCCACCGGCCTCTGATCAGTCTCTGGATTCTCCTCAACCCTATGTCTTCTGCGACTGTTCATAGGCCAGTGGCTGTCAACTCCAGCTCAGACCTCCCCCCTGAGCCCAGTTCTACACTTCCTATTGTGCCTCACACCTGGCTCTCCTGAAGACACTTCACCAGCTCATTACCTCCACCCCACAACATGTTCCTTCTATATTCCTAACCAATAAATGGTCTGTCCCAGCTAGGAATACCGCAGCATGGGCTTCTCCACATGGAATCCATAACCAAGTCCTGTCAATTCTACCTTCCTGGTTTCCTGTCCCCCGGCCTCTCACCCCCAGCCCTTGAACTTCTGAGGTGCTGTCCTCCCAGGCCTCCCCTTCCAGTTCACCCTCAAGGCAGGAGAGCAAGTGTCAGGACCACAGACTGTCGAGCAGATGCGCTGTGAACTCTAGCTCTGTGTCTTACCAGTTGTGTGAACTGCTCTGACAACCTCAAGTTTCCTCACCTCATAAATGGAGATAAAAATGTACCTACCTCACAGGGAAGTTCTCAGAATTGAATGAGATTATTTATGTAAGGTGTTTTAACACATTAACTGCCATGAGAGTTGTATTTAACTCACTCTGGTTTTGACCCTGGGGACATATGAAGAATATACAAAATCTTGTTGATGTTCTTATTGTTAAAATTAATATTGACAATTTAATTCTAAAAACATGGATTAAATGAATAGAAGCCGATAAATTTTGTTTTTCTATTTATGTTTACCTTTAAATTACACTCAAAGTTTTTATTCTATTTTTGTAACAAAACACTGTGGCCCCAAGGAAAATTTCTGATTTTTTTGTGTGGCAGTCAATGTGTTAACACAGTATCTGGTATAGCTAAGTGCTGAAGAAATGTTAGTAACTACTGTGATTTAACAGCTACTATCCCCTACGTCATAGTTCCCCATACTGGAATTATGTTTAATTAAGAAGCTGGTAAAGTTACTGTCCTGCTTAGACAATTTGATAGCTCCGTGTTCAAGGAAAGCCTAAAATCCACCCTTGATCTGAATTGGCCTCAAGCTAACTTTACAGAGTCACTTGATGCTCAGGCGCGTGCATACACACATACACACACACGCGTGTTCACAAACACTCTCACACTGAGCTGGCCACAAGCTAACTTTACAGACTCACTTGATACCCACACACACAAACACGCACACGTGCTATGGTCCACCCATGCTCACCTGTCCAAGTTGCTAAGTAGGCCTGTGTCTGCACACTAGCTTCTCTGCCTCCCTCCATCTGACTTTGGCACACCACCCTGTCTTTGAGACCCAGATGGTGCAGCCCTGCCCCTGTGGCACTGTATGTTTGTATAAGCTCCCATCTCAGGAACAGAGCACATGCCCACTGAGCCTGCTGTCCTTTTGCAAGCACATTAGTGAAGTAAGCTTCAGAGTTCTTCCTGTTCTCTGCATACTTTATCTTCTTATGAGTACAGACTGTATCTTTCTAGTCTACATTTAAAAGCTCATCAGTGCACTGCAGTGCTATGTACCTGATAGCTACTCAAGCTTCCTTATTAGACTGGTGGAGAACTCTTATCTTCATCACTGCCGTGAAGACAGCTCAGGTCTGCTTATTCCTGTTTCTGGGATGTCTTGCCTTGTGCTATCATTAGAAATTCCCTTTCCTTGCAAACACATTGTTCTTCATGTTTGGAAGCCTGTGTGCACTCCAGGTAGTAAGTCTCCCACCTTTACAAAAGCCCCTGTGTGGTGGCTCTTAGATTCCTAATGCACTGTGCTTAGAATCAAAGGCAGAAGCATCTTTGCTGCCTGAATTACAGCAGTAAGAGGGACTTGCTAGATGCTCCCAAAGACTTTCAGTTAAAATCCTAGGCTTTTCAACTCATTTCCATTAGCAAAACCACTTTGTTTGTGATGAATACCATTGGTGTGCTGCAACACTGAGCCGGGTGGCATTTCTCCTACTAGCTTTGAAGAGCTGAGACACTTCCTGACAGTCACCCCCACTTAAACTTAGAGTTGTCAAAAGAATCTGTATTTATAAACTACAGAGAAAACAGAACTAAGTGCTTTTAACTTGTCTAGTAATTCTTCCAAGGAGAGCTAATATGACACCCTTCTTTGAGCATTTCTTCCTGGTTCAGCATAAAGAGAGATGGCCAAAAATTGCAACAGGACTACTACCCTCAAGGCTAGAGAAAGAACAAGTACTCCACAATCCGATGACACCTGAAAGTCTTATGTTCAGTGCAAAGGTGGCTCCACACATGCAAACAAGAGCAGCATTAACACGCCTTGCCAGGTTCCACCGCTGAGGAACATAGGCTGCTAAGGACCAGCCACAGATTGATCAGGGGCTCATGGCAAAACTTGAGTGAGATGCATTCTCCCCGTTCTTCAGCATATGGCACCCAACTGCCAAAACAGAAGCACTTGCTACTCCTGAGCCAGGGACACAGAACATACAGCAAACTCTTCTGTCTGAAAGAGGCTGCTTTTTTACATACACAACATTGCATCTGTTCGTTATGTACGTACCCAAAATTACCCATTGCCTTTAATGACAAAAGCTGTCATGATTTAGTTGTCATCTGAGGAGAGGTGGGGTGGGATAATGTCCCCTAAAAGGGGGACCTGGATGAAAATTATCTATAATCCATTAAATGTTCTTTAAGACCACAGCATCACAGGTAAAGAACCAACAGCCAGCAGCTAGAACACAGTAGGTGCTCAAATATAAGAACTGCTTAAGATGTGACTGAATGAATGGTGTGCTGCCTCACTGCTGTTCCCATCCCCTAATGCCCAAAATCAGGACTGGAGGGAGGCTGGGACAGGGCACAGAAGTGGGACCAGGAGGCCTGAGCTCCCAGCTCTGCCATCCAGCTGACCACTAAACGGTTCCAGGCACTGGGGTAGGCCCTGTGCAGAAGTGAAACGGCTTAAAATGAATGGCCAGGGTGGACGAAGAACATAGGAGTATGGTGAGTGTCATGAGAAGGTCAGTGCCATGGGAGGGGCGCCTGCTCTGGCCTGGAGGTCAGGGAGGGGGCGATCTAGATGGGACGTGGTGCCTGAAGGCTGGGTCAGGGAGGAGTGTGCCCTGCTGCTGGCACTCCAAGAGGACCAGGATACAGCTGGGATGGAGAGAATATGGGGCACACAGGGATGCACCAGGCAGGGCCTTGGAAACTACACTGCAAATTTGGACAGTAGGAATTTCTTTTTTTTTTTAAGGGATGGGGTCTATGTTTCCCAGGCTAGCCTTGAACTCCTGGTCTCAAGAGGTCCTCCTACTTCAGCCTCCCGAGCAGCTGGGACTACAGGCACATGCCACCATGCCCGGCTAAGAGTTTCTTCATACTATAATTTTCTCAAAATAATGGTTTTTATGGGGCTTGAGACAAGCAGCAGGCATATAACAAAATAATGGGAAAAAATATTCTACTCGTGTAACTCATCTATACTTGAAAATGAAGGTGCTAGTGCTGACATCTGCCCACTTCCCAGAGCAGACTTGGCTCGGCAGCACCAAGAGCACCTGCACAGCAGGGACGCCAAGGAGGGCTGCCTCCAGAATGGCACCGTGTAGGCTGGTAAGCTAACTTCTGTGTACCTCGGTGTCACCACCTGCCATATGAGGGTCCCTCACAGGTCACTGTGAAGTTTAGCTGAGTTAATGCATGCAAAAATACTAAGAGTGCTCGACATGCAATAAATGCTCAGTTAATCAAGTTATTAGGATGCCCCTGAAACATTTAGTCTCAATAACTCACTATAATGTTTTTGACCATTAGGAGTACCTTTAGCCAATTATTTAATAAAAGAACTACCTTACAACAGGAAAGAGTTTTACTACAACTCTAGTAAATAAATAGTGACTCTAGGGGAGACCTAGGAAAAGCCAACTTATTCAAGTTGGTTACTTACTGTCAGGGGTACTGATTGCCCGTTTAGTTACATGGTCAATAGCTCCATTGGACTCTTGCTCCAAGCTGTATGAAGATGCTAGGATAAAACAAAGTTTTATCGGTCCAAAAAAACTCAAAACAATATCAAAGAACAAAGCAACCAAATGAAAAAACACATTTGCAAGATATATGATAAAGTTAAAATTCCCAATATTTAAAGTATTCTCATAAAAAGGCAATTCAGAAAGAAATACAAATAAATGCAAATTTGAGGGAAAAAAGTCCATTCTTATTAGGATTAAAAAAATGGAAATTAAAACCATACCATTTTTGGTCTAGAAAGCTCAGCAAAGACAATGGGAAATCATAAAACCAGGGTTTGTAAGTAGGAAAATGGATGCTCCTGTAAAAGGATAATTTGGCACAAGTTACGGAGGACAGTTTGACACTATCAAAGTTTTAAAATATTCATGGCCTTTGCTGGAAATTAATCCTATGGCTTACATACATACAAGGCTATATGTACAAGGATGTTTATTGTGGCATTATTTGTATTAAAAAGTTGATCTGTCTCTAGGACTGTTAAAAAAAAAGCTGAAAAACACCAATGTTTACAAGAATAGGGTAGCAATAAACATGTGTTGATACTTCCACATATGGAATGCTACAGAGCCATTGGGAATAGTTTTGAAAGAAAATTTCATGGAAAAATTTGCACTATATCTTAGTATAAGAGTGTATAGGGAAGCAGGTCATAAAACAATGCACTCTAAGATCACAATTTCGTAAGTGAAACAATGTGTGTGTGAGGAGTAGAACGCTGGAGGAATGAACACCTCACTGCTGTGTGTGAGTTATATATTTCACTGTTTCCCAAATCTTTTAGAATAAATATGCATTGTTTTATTACCCATAATCCTAACTGCCCAATTAATGTTTTCAAGATAAGAAAATAGAAACCATTTTGAAGCAATAAGAAGCAGGCTTGTTCTGTTTTTTGATCTCTATGCTCTCACTGTGTCTGGTACCAAACTGACGGCTTACCCTGCTTGCATGGTTTTTCCGGGCTTCCAGAATTCAAAGTGAAAGGCAACACTCCTAAGCTCCGACTCCGATGCCTGCTCTTGGACTCCACAGCTTTCCTGACAGAATTCAGGATTGCAATGGTGCTCAGGGACATGGGCCTGTGGAGGAGAACAGACACCAGGGTTCTCACTGCAGTCCCCACCCACTTCTGTTCAAGAGCATCCCTCAGCCACACGCGTTCCAACCTCCCAGGCTAGAATGTGAGGGAGGGGCAGGGCAGACACAGTGATGACGCTCTCCTGCTGACACGTGGTTGGGACAGGGGAGCTGCCTCTGAGAACACACAATCAGCCCCCTCAGGTACCCTGTGGCCCTCTACCTGGCTTTGGGCATCAACCTGTTCAATGGCCCAGTTTCAGGTACAGGAGACAGAGTTGGTACATGGCCAGTGCTTGGCCCAGGTGTTGAGGGCTGCCTCACAGCAGGGGACATGGCAGGATTTTCTTGGCCAGCAGGAACTGGCATTATTTCTAGACGTGGAGCAACCTGTTAGAGAAAATAAACAGAGTTTTACCCTCTAACTTTTTAAAAAGTATTAAAAAGGTTGATATATGATAGTTGTACATATTTTGGGGGTATGTGTGATATTTTGATACATGCCTACAATGTGTAATGATTCAGGATAATGGGGATATCCATCACCTCAAACAAGTATCTTTTCTTTGTGTTGGGGACATTCACTTCTTCTCTTCTAGCTATTTTGAAATATACAATAAATTAGTGTTAATGATAATCTCCTTATTGTACTATTAAACACTAGAACCTATTCCTTCTATCAACTATAGTTTTGTACCCAGTAACCAACTTCTCTTCACTCCCCTCCCCAACCCTTCCCAGACTCTGGTAACTACCAATCAATTCTCTACTTCTATCAGTTCCACTTTTTTAGCTCACACATATGAGTGAGAACATGAAGTATTTATCTTTCTGTGCCTGGCTTATTTCACTTATTGTAACATAATGTCCTCTAAGTTTATCCATGTTGTACCAAATGACAGGATTTCATTTTTTTTTAATGGCTGAATAATATTCTACTGTGCATAGGTAACACATTTTCATTATCCATTCATTTGTCGATGGACATTCAGGTTGATTCTATCTCTTGGTTATTGTGAATAGTGCTGCAAAGCACATGCCGGTGCAGATGTCTCTTTGACATACTGATTTCCTTTCCTTTGCATATATACCCACAAGTGGGATTGCTGGATCATATAGTAGTTCTATTTTTAGTTTCTTGAGGAATCGCCATACTTTTCTCCATAGTGGTTGTACTACGTTACATTCCCACCAACAGTATACAAAAGTGTTCCCCTTTCTCTGTTTAACACTTTTTTTGGAATGGAACCTTCACATGCTATGAGCAAGTCCATAAATAATCTATTTTAAAACTGTATCAGCCCTGGGCAAGTAGAACTTCTTCAAAAACAGAATATTATTAGCAAACTGCCACATGTAGGTGTTGTGGCATTAAAGAGAAAAAGGAGTAAGTTAGTTTGTCCTCATCACTTTTTAATACAGGTCTGTCTGGACTCCTCAGGGCAGTGAGAGCATTATGCTCCTAACCTGGAGCAGCAGCTAATCCTGGAAACGCCCCCAGGGATGATCTGCTCTAGAGAGGGGCCTACTTGGAGAAAGACAAGAAACTACGGTAAGACACCAGGCAGAACTAGGTGTCTACAGTCGCTGTGATCAAAGACCAAACAACCTTACTGCCAGCTTGCTTTCTGGCACTCATATGATTCTCCCAACTATCATTACAATGACCTTCCAGACAAATTCCCATGCTGTAGCCTTGTGGGACGGAAGGCCTTAAGCTATTGGTGTATCTATCACTTACAACAAAGACACGCGGTAGTGGCCAACAAGTAGTAATCCCAAAGGTCTAGCTCTGACCAACCTCTGATCATATGTGAATTTGAAGAAATGTTGGACAGACTGACAGCAGAGAGCAGACTGGGAGTTGGGGCAAGCTGAAGGCAGGCCTCACATCTACCTGCATGGCTGGCGCCGCATCGGTGCCTTCAGCCATCCTGCTCACGTCTGCTTGCTTCGCCAGCTCTTGCTCCTGGGCTAGCTGTTCGTTATACTTCTTCATGTCATACTCAAGTTCTGACGCCAGTTGTTTGTCAGCTGCAAAGAAATCCTTGACTTCGTCTCGGTAATCCTGCATCACCTCCTGAAACAGACCCAGAAGCATCCTTTAATGTTTTCTTGAATAAAAACATAAGGTCTCCAACATGACTTGATAAATAATAATGAGAACAATTACAAGTAATTATTATTATTTATAAACAATTATTTATTCTTAGTGTTCTCCATAGTGGCTGTACTACTTTACATTCCCAGCAACAATGTACAAGTATTCCCCTTTCTCCATTTAACACTTTTTTTGGAATGGAATCTTCACATTATAAGCAAGTGAAGATTTACATTACTGAAAGCAGACTATTTCCATTCTACTAACAGGTATAATGGAATATTATGAGGAAACGCCAACCATACATACTCATGAAGACCACAGAAGCAGGTGAACATGATGTGAGATATTAACCAACAGTTCTGATCTCTTGGGAAGCTTCCTGTCTATCTGCCAGTTAGCAGGAAATCTCCAAGGTTTCTAATGTGAGAAAGAGAGTCCTGGCTCAGGCAGGGCCACTGGAGCAAGTCTCAGGAAGCAGTGCAGTCTAAAAGTTGCTCATCTGCCTACATTAGCTTTCCCCATAGGCTCACAGGGGATGAAAACAAAGGCTCGAATCCCATTTTTTGTGTCCTCTTCTGAAGATTTTCTAGAAAATCTTTTATCATATCTGGGTAAGAACATTCTTAGGTCTTACAGAGGACTACTAGGGACAAGGCCACTTTGCTAAAAAATATCTATTGCAACTTCAACCAGGAGGGAAATCCCAACAAAGAGAAGGAAATCCATCATCTCTCCAGCTGCCACTCAGGGTGGGTTCCACAGGCTACAGAAGAGAATCACTGTATTATCAAGCAACTGTGTGGCCCTCCTGTGAGCATGTGCCCAGAAACAAGAGACAAACTTCCTTTTCTTGAATGTTTAAGTAGTCTATTTGGGATCTAAGCTCTTTCTTTTTCCTTTCTGAGGTCTAAAACAGGGCAATAGAAATATAAGAACAATTGGAAGTTCTTATTTTTGCCATATAATGCTTCTTTCCCACCTTAGCTTCTTTGGGTAAAAAGCTATTTGAAAAACTACATTCAATAATTTCATTTAGCCTTTTTTGGAAAAAAAAATTCACAGTATTTTTTGAGAAAGAAAGCACATAATGTGAACAGAGAAATAACTCTGCTGAATTAAATGAAAAAAATATTGCATTTCTTTTTGAGTAGCAGATTTTGCAGAAAGGACTGAGGCCTCACTTGGTTCTGCACTGCAAGTCAACACATCTTGGCTTTGCCCAGACTGGGCCTTCTCACAGTGCCCCTGTTGTGCAAACAGCAAAGCCAGGCCGGTTGTGGCAGCCCCTGAGGCAGTCACTATGGGGCATCGATCATATTTCCTGATTTGTCAATCTGAGACCGTGTTAGAGGTAAACACCCCGAAATTAAATATGATGACCAACCTTCATTTTACCCCTCCCTAGGCTGAACTACGATGATGACTTTATTCTGACCCCAGCTGAGAAGGTCTTCAATATGGAATCTAATCCCACCAAGGATGTGCCTGGCTCAGCACGGAGGGTCATCTCTTTAGAAGCCCAGCTGTGTGGAAAAGGGCAGGGGTGACTTCAGTGGAACCCACAGTCAAACTCTCCATTTTCTCCACCACAGCCACAGGTGTGTCTCCCTACACAAACCAAGGTAATATTGGTTTTGTAGCATTTGGAGTTATCATTCACTAACTGAACCATCACAACTGGCAGAAGATCTTCAGTGATGAGCTGCAGGGGCACAATGACCCCAAAAGCACAAGCTCATCCTTACCCTGAGATAGTTCATGAGTTCCCGCAAGGCTGGGATCTTATTTTTCTCCAGCACAGTCTTCAGGGAGATGATAATTGGAATAATATTTTCTATGAAATTCCTCTTCTGAACCTGCAGTAACACAAACAAAGGCATGTCTTAGATGTATAAACTTCTGAAAGGCAAAGAATTTTCCTTGATCTAGTTCTTTTAGTAGAGCTGATCTAGCATACTATGTTAAGTTTATTTTTTACTTTTGATTATGATACTGGGACTGCGTAAGACCCCCTGCTTTTTTCCTGGAGACTTTATAAGCATTACCTCAAAACACTAAGAAGGCTTTGTAAAGCAGGGCAGGATAAATACTAGTCATATTTTCCGACTGAGCAAAAGGAATTAGAAATATGTTAAGTAACTTGGCAAAAAGCTCTAAATCTCCAAACAAACCCATCATGAGCCTGGGTTCATGCTCCACATTCAGTCCCTCCATTTGACATTCTCCCTTTTGGAATGAAAACCAGGTCACACTGGCTGCCCAGAGAGACATTCTGTATTCCTGCTGGTGAAAGGACAATGGTCTAACAATGGTTAGGCATGAAGACAGCCAGCTTTGTTTCTCTCTCTCTTTCTTATCTGTATGTGTAATTTTGCACACATTTAGGAAGTTCTACATATTTATGTAGTACCTAAATTTGACCAAGTCTTCAAAATCTTTACCTTGAATGATCACTAACCACAAATATTTTACAATAAATCTCTTAGAATTAAAAATAGTTCATTATAGTACTCCATATATGTAAGTTTTATCCTTCTGAAGCTAAAAGTACTCCTTCTTCTCATTTAAAATCTCATGTATGTTTCTTTCTTATAAACCATTGATTTCTAAAAAGTCTTATCAGAGTTCCTGAAACAGGAGGACAATATGTAGAGAGATAAACAATTGAATAAAACTGAACCTGAGCAGTTGGTAGTTTAGTTTAGTCTTAAAAAGTGGTTTAAATGTGTTCGCTCAAGTATCATCAAGCACTTTCTCTGTTCCAGGCAGAGAGCTAACCTCCAGGAATCCAGAAATGAAGCCAAGAATCCCTGCCCTGTGGCTGCTCCTACGCCAGTGCACATGTGTCACAGTGAATGGCATGAGGTGGTGAGTGGCAGGGTGCGGGGGTGTAAGTATGAAGGTGGGACGCCTGGGAAGGCGCGTGCATTGGGGAAGATGACGCTGAGGGTGTGTGGGGGTGAGGCGGGCAGGAGGAGCAGTGCACAGCAGCCTGGAATGGAGAGGCCAGCAGCAAGGACAGAGGGAGGACTGGCGGGCTGGAGGGCTGGAAGGAACACCAGGAGTTCTATGTGCCCTTGAAGAAGAATCAGGGTTTTATGTACAAGACAATAGGAAGCCACCAACATAGTTTTAAAAGATACCACCAGTGAGGCATAACTTACATACCATAAATTTTCCCATTCATTTTAAGTGAATAGTTTCATAAGTTTTGACAAAAGTTTACACTGAATAACCAGCACCACAGACCTACAATCCATGACCCAAAAGCTCCCCCTGCCCCTTGCAGTTGACATGCCTCTAGTCTATTTTAAGTAGGAGAATAAAATGATCAAATCTGGACTTAAGGAAGACTGTTCTGGCAGCAAGGTGGTGCATGGCCTGCAACGGAAACAAATTAGAAATAGGGTGTTAAGAAAACTACTGGAAATGGCACAGGCTCAAATAAAGTCAGAACCACAGAGAAAGATCTGTAAGACGAAAACAAGCAGGATCTCTTAGCAAAGTAGATGTGATCAAAGTCTACTTTTTTGGTGTCAAAAGCCTTCAGGGGTCAGGTGGGAAACACAAATCAGTGATCCAGGCCAGGCATGAGACACTGGGCCTGGTGAGGACTGTGGCAACTGAGCTTCCCTCAAAGCCATTCAGTTCAGAGCACCAGCTTGGCAAGCCAGACTCCATTCTGCAGTGGCACCAAGCTCCCTTCTGGATAACTTGGTAGATAATGGTTCCCTTCTCTACAACCGACTATGGGAGAAGGAAGAGATGAACAGCAGTAGGAAGGGAGGACTGATTCAGTTTTGACAGAGTAAGCCTGCGGCGCCTGTGGCACATCCGGGCAGCAAGCAGAACTGGGATCAGACTCAGAGAGAAGGTGGGGCTGGAAACGCAGATTTGAGAATCATCACCACCTGGGCAAGAGCTAAGGCCACCAGCAAGAATGAAATCAGGATCTTGGGTATACCATCAAGATTTCGGGGGCAGATGGGAAGCACAGGGGTGTGAGCAGGCCTATTTAGGGAAGAACAACACACTTACTTGTGAGATGAGCTTCTTCTGGGCTTCCTGCATGACTACGTTTGCCAAGGCCATGTCATCTTCTTCCACAAGGAGGTCCTTATCCGGTTTAGATCTCATTGCCAAAAGCTTGATCTCCTTTGAGCTGAGGACCTCAAACGTGTCTGAGAGTAACTCACTGGCTTCCAGGTCCAGGGGCAGGATGCCGTCGGCGAAGCACGCTGGGAGAAAGCGCACAAGACCATCTTCTGAGAAACACTCCAGCCCATGGGGAAAGTGCAATTCACAGAGCCTGGGCTGCCAGGGGCTGCCACGGGGTTGCCTGGGTATAGCCCATGCCAAACAAGGACAAGATGACAGAGGTCTTCCTGTCACTTGCTACAGACCTGCTGGGCGATTATCAACACAAGACTGCATTTTTAAATACACGTTTTATCCCAAACACACCAAGCCTACCCAAAATACTAAGGCAGATTTTGGAAGTGATATTGAATCGCTGTTCATCTGTGAAGTGCTCTAGAAGAAATTTGTAGATTTTCATTCGTCTCTCCTTATTTGACTTTCCCTTCAGTGAAAACAGCCGCTTCTCTCTGTGGCAGAACAGGACAATTTTACTGCGTCACGTGGGCATGGGTGACAAGGACTTAATACAGCATTTTAATTGCATCCTAAAAGCTGCATGCCAAAGGCTCAAGCCCACTGCTGAGATCCCAGTGCTCATCACAGACACTCCCTTAGAAATCCATCCTCAGGAGTGCACTTTTTTATGTCGTCCTGCCAAGGAAAATAACGACCACCACAATGAATACCTGGGTCAGGTCTGTGTCCAATCACTGTGTACAAAATAGCCAGACCCCTCCTGAGGCTCCCCGGCTCTTACCAAGAGACAAGGAGACCACCTCAGTGGCTTCACTGACCTCTCTGACTGGGGGAACTTGTTATACTTCTCATGCTTCTCATAGTTATTAAAGTGGAAAATACACTCGATGAAGTGCTGGAAGAACATGACAGGGTTCCTCTTCAGCAACAGATGAGCCAGGCAAAACTCCCCAAAGCTGTAAGGAGGGAGAAACAAAAGAGACTCATTTGCTATTCGCCAACAGCTTCTGAATACACCAAGAACTCTGCCAAGCAGAAGAGAGCTGTACATAACAGTGACGGATCCTAAGTCTATCTCAACAAGAGTTTCATCAGGTCAGATGCAAGAGAGAAGTTTAGCTTATTTGGTCTGTCCTCACTCCCCAGCTTCCTTCTGAATCCAAGGTTAGTATGAAGCTTTCTCTACCAGGTTTCCTTTCAAAATTCACGCAAGATGCTGTTACCCAGCTGTACTTCAAGTGGGGAAAACCAACCAACCACCTAAAACTGCTTTTTCAAGTAGGAGCCAGTGTCCTTAAGGCTGATGCAATGACAATGGTTACCTGAAAGAAACACCTAGCCTGCATCCCCCCCCTTCAAGTTTGTTGTCCACAATAATGAACAAAAACCAATTTTAGTAACTGGAACTTTTTTTCAAGAATAGGATTAATGGCAAGAGCCTCACAGTCTGGATCAGTAGGGCAAGGACCCTCCTCTAAGTAACCGACTCTCAGGGATCCCAGGGCGCTCTCCTTCCACTGGTGCCTCCAACACGTCTGTGCAGTGCCACACGAGGGGCACAGATGCCACCAGCACCCGATGAAGGTTTCCAAAGCCAAGTGTAAATAGACAAAAGCCAAACTGTTCAACTATAGCTAGGGGACAGCTTCTGTTTTATCATGATAGCAGGTGAGAGAATGCGAAAATGCTGGTTTTTGCTTAGGGGTCAACCTAAGGTAGTGCAGGGCTCACTGTGGTCCATTCATACTGTTGAGAACAATGTTTTAATTTCATTTCAGAGCTCAGATGCAATTCCACCCATGCAGGAACACCAGTCAGTTCTCCACAATCCCTGTGGCTTACTTGTGGCTTTGGACAACATTAGGACTTTACGGGAGATTTATGTTTCCCTTCCCTTACTGTTGTTCCTTAGGCTAAGATTCAAATCCATTTGCATTCATAGCATACGCATCAATTAAAAGTCAGAGAAGGTAGCTGAGAAATCATGGTGGAAGTAAGCCTTGATAAAAATTTCACTGCAGATAATCAACTTGGACTATTCACCTAGGAAAAAAGGAGGCAGCCTGACTCACAAATATGAAAACAGAACAAATAAAACTCTATTTAAAAAAATGGAATTCCCTGAAGAAAAATTTGCTTAAGGCCAGCTAGAAGTACCTGTTTGATCTAAGAGTAGTTGGTGTATTTTATACAAACTATGTTTAGCAACCCAGGTTTGAAAGACAAAGATGGTCACAGCATCAGATGAAGTTCCTTCTAAATAAGGGTTACTTTGGTAAACTGTGACAAGAATGGAGAAAACCACTAAATAAAAACATCCCCCAAAAAACAAACAACAAGAATTCACCTTCTGTGGCATTTTATTATAGTTAACCTACCACGCACAGCAGTTGCCAAGTCTACCCGAGCTTTCTCCTTAGATCTAAAGCCATTAATATGGAAATGTAAAACCAAATAAAGTCAGTAATTCTTCAGGAAGAGGAGCTGCTTTGAGCGATAACTTGATGCCAAATGCCACTCTACTAGGCTTAGGTCAGGAATCCACACCGGCAAAGGTGACCAGCCGGCAAAATACTGTAGAGTCTAAACCCTAGTGAAAAAACGGCTTAACTAATTATACAGGTAAATTTAATAGCAACATAAAAGTATGCCAAGGCTGAAAGCAGCATCACAGAGTTTTCCATCCTGAGAAGCCAGAAGCCACAGTCAAAGCACAATATACAGGACTCATCTTGGCTGCTGCATTTATCAGGACTTTATTAAAAAGACACGTTTCATCCTTGATTAGAATAAGACACACAGCTCCCGCCAGCTTGATAAACTAGGGATGAGAGACTATTTTCTCTTTTGTTTGTCTGCTGAAAAGTTGAAAGAAACGAACATTCCAGATAATACTTCTTGGAACATTGCTTTAGAGTGACAAGAGGTGGCACTCTCCAGGTACTTGAATTAGAAAACCTCATTTCTCTCAAGAAGTCTTGGTAAGTTCATAGCTCAACCAGCATCCTTGCCAACCTCTCCTTTTCTCACAGGACAACTACCAGGAACCACCCAAAACCGCTCCACCAACTCAGGGGCCCTGTCTAGAGATCTTACACAGCATCAACTGCATTACGTGCAAAACAAAGGGAAGACCAGCTAAGTCGGAGTTATTACCTTGTTATAACCGTGTAAAAGGAAATTATCATCCCTACTAAGAACTGAAATCCGTTACTCAAACAGCCCAATGAGGCCACAAAGGAAGAGTAGTCAGCTCACTTCCATTTTCAGCTTTAGTAGAAAACATAAAAATCTGACCTCTTTCAGATTTCTTTCCAAGTCAAATGCCATTCGGAGGCAGATATCTGTTCAACAAAGTCTGCAGCTAATGAATTCATGTTTCTCATCTGGCCTACAACATATGTTTACTGAGGGTAGGACTGAGGGCTCAGACCCACTTATACTAGAACACTGCCTGAGGCCTGAAGCAAGCATTTCCCACATCCAAGCCCCTCCTGTTATCTGTCTAGGCTCTCCTCATTTCCATCTCATCCCTACATTGCTGTTTCTTTTCTCCTCATCTGACATCCCATGACTCCGTGCTCTTGCCTTGAACCTTTCTACTGTGTATTCTGCACTCCAGGTTCCATGATGAATCAAGTCCTTACCCACTGTAAGTGATCCTGAGCACTCACTGTACTTCCTCTTCATAAATGACAGTCGGCTCTCCCCCAAGGACGCCATTTCTCTACGGCCCTGTCAAAGGGAGGCTGCTTCATCTCTCACATCCTATAGAGGATGAGGACCACATTTCACGGTGCCCTAATATCTTCATTCATTCATTTACCAAATGTTCATCATGTCTGCTTGGTTTCAAGCTCCCTTTCAGGTGCTAGGGACATAGCAGTAAAAAAAATCCTCTACCCCTCAAGAAGCCCATACGTAGGAGATAGACTGATGCTTTATATACAAGACAAAGTGTGCCACCAAAAGTGTTATGAAGAACAAGGAAGCTAGAAAAAGGTACAGGGAAGGGAGGGGAGTGAGTCTTGGCCACTGGCTACAACAGACACACAGACACAGACACGCACAATGCTTTCCCCACCTGGTCCAGCTGATGGCCTCCAGCCCTTTCTGCTGGAGCACCTGTACCTGCCTACTGTGCTCTCTACTCTCCTAGTTTTTCACTACATTCAAAGCCCAGCAGGACTCCATACAGATGAGCTCATGTAACACCCTAACTTTCTATCTTCACTGCCTGCAGTAACCTCATCTGTACTCCACATCACCATGCACAGCCACGTCCTGGACCCTGTCAGCACTCTGGACATCAGTCCGCACTCATGGGCAGCTTGCTGATCCTTCCAGCTGTCTGACTTCCTTGGCCCCATCCTACTTGTTCCACAACTCCACTAACTCCTCCAGACAGTTGAGCAACCCCCTTTCCTCCCAAACCAAGCAATCTTTGTCTTTTCTATCTCAACTCAATGGCCCATTATTTGAGTCACGTTTTTGCCTTGACTCTCTCTGCCCTGCCTCCTTGGACCTCTGCAGCATTTACCCATTTAAACTAAATCCACTTGTTACTAGCCATCGCTGTGTGATTACTGTACTACAAGGCCACCACCTAGTGGGCAGATGGGAAAATATATCATACAATTTTGTAGCTTTCAAATTTGGGCTTTATCTGACCAATTAAAAATGTCATATAAGCTGGGCCCAGTGGCTCACGCCTGTAATCCTAGCACTCTGGGAGGCTGAGGCAGGAGGATCACTTGCTCATGCCAGAATCTTTAGGAAATCCAACTGGACCAAAAAAATTCAATAGGCTCTGCCACATTGGTCTCTTGCTAAGATCTGCATTAGCAGATACACATGAAATGTACATTAGGGCATTTAATGTAAACAGATAGGCCTAGCCTTTGGCCTAAAATATTGGAGAGCAAGTCAGACACAGAAAGATAAATACCACCACATTCTCACACATATATAGGAGCTAAAAAAAGATGAGGTCATAGAAGTCGAAAGCAGAATTGTGGTCATTAGAGGCTGAGAAGGAGAGGGGGAGAGGTTGGTTAAAAGATACAAAATTACAGCTGGATAGGAGGAATAAGTTCTATTGCCCCACGGCACTCTAGGGTAAATATAGTTAACAATAATATATTGTATATTTTCAAAAAACTAGGAGAGGATTTTGAATGTCTCACACATAAAGAAATGATAAATGTTTGAGGTGATGGATATGCTGATATACCTGATTTCATCATTACACGCTGCATATACGTATCAAAATATTACTCTGTATTCCACAGATATGTACAATTATTACATGTCAACTAAAAATAAAAGGAAAAAATCAAACTGTAATATAAATTACAGTCAGCAAATGCAGTCATCAGCTTTTTGAAGCTGAAAATCATGGTCCACATTTGAACCATGGTTTTAACAAACCCAGAATGTAGACACAAAATGGAAAGACTTAAGGGAGAAGTATTAAAATGCTAGAAGAGGCACTGATAATCTTACTACCATATAAAGTATCTCTTTATCTGCTCTTCTAATTTCTTTCTGATTGATGCCCTGACCACTCATACATGCAGGTTCTGCATATATTTTATGCACTGATTAATGCTCTTTGTAATATACATGTATAGCAGCTAACAAAAGTGAGGGAAAACGAGAAAAATGCAGGTTAAATAACCAATCTTACCTCCCAGGCTCATCATCTGAGCACATTCCAAGCACTTGTCATTATGCCTGCTTCTGGGGTATGCATTGTATAAAGAGGGTCATGAGAGTCAGTACTACCCTGATGCACCGTGAAGGTAAGAGGGTGCTGCATAGCTATCTTGGTTCCTTTCCCAATTATGCAAGGAAAGAAACAGTGACAGCCTTAGCTGTTTGCTTCTGGCTCTAGACAATGTTAATTAGAATGTTAACCTTCTGCTAGTTTGTTATGTGAAATGTTCCTCCTTGGAAAATTATACTCAAAGAAAACTGAGCAGAAATTCTTCCATAGAACCCAGACTAAATTATTGGTAGCTATATTAAGAACCAGAGGGAGCCATTATTATAAGCTATTTATAGTTAATGAACTCTATAAAGACCTTTCCCCCACTGTGGTGGTTTTGAAATGGCATTCAACATTCTATTTTCCAACTGCAGACTTGTCTTAAAAAGAATTATTCATATAACATAATCTAGGGTAGGAAATTCTATCAGACCATTTCTCAACCTCTTGAAAATAAATCTTAAAAAAAATAAAGATAACAGGGATAGGAATTAACAATTGCCAAGTAACTTCCCTCCTGTCCAATTCTCAAGAAACACCCATTTCCAAGGAGCCTTGTAATTTGTATATTGATTTCATACTATGCAATTCCATGTTAATTCCTAGAATTCTGCATTATAATTTCTGCACTTAAAAGAAAGCCTGAACTCTTTATCAAAATTAACATTTATTTGGCTTAGAAATCAACACAGTTAAATCAATATTTAGTGGCTACTATTCTATAGTTTAATATGACAAAGACATATATATATACTGTTCTTCATCACTCCTTTAGGAAGAATAAACAATGGTAGCAAATGCAGTCAATGCTGAGATTATTTAATGATGAATCTGAATTTTTTTTTTTTAAACTTGCATACAAAATAAAGCTTTGTTAGATAGCTTAGGATAAAACCTGTTAACTTTTCTGGCAACTACCAAAAGTTCACTAAATCCTAAATAATTCAACACTAAACCAATTTGACGGAAAAGAAATCTAGCGTATACCAGAAATGAAGCAAACTGTTAATAGTCTTACATGTGAGGAAAAGATTACCTGGCAATGTCTGGGTGTGAATCTATCAGAGTGCTGACAAATCGAAAGAACAGAGTGCCCTTCCATTTCACAAATTCTTCCTGCACAAAGAGAAATCGGCATATTTTAGGATGTGTGTTAATGTACAAGCTTCACTGTACCCAGTCACTCAGCCACCTGTGGATGTTCTCTAGTGATACCACTAGAGATCTACCATCAGCCCCTGGATCTGTCTCTGGTACACTGGCTCGGTGCATTGGCTTTCATGTCCTGGCCATCATGAGAGTATATACCACTTATTAGTTACAGAGACATGGAGGAGGATGTGCATAGAACACATCAGACCTTCTACCACATTAGGAAAATGACTCAAAGCACATGGCTTTAGAGGGAGAGAGCCACTGGTGCTTCCATAAGTATGTGATTCATAAAAAGATGAGTGTATGAAACATACCAGGACAGACATACAACTTAAGTACCTTCTTTTTAAAAATCAAATATTATTTTCTCCTCATTACAGGCCAAACATATGCTTTCAGAGTACATAAAAATATCTAATCCTCTGTAGAGCTCTACAGTTCCCTGAGCTCTCACGCCCTGAGACATCTCGATGGACTCTCAGAGCAATGCTGTGACCCAGCCCAGCGCAAACAATTAACAAATGAAGAAGTGAAGTCTGAGAAACATGGGCTCGTTCAAGGTCTAGGAGAATAACAGAAATGGAACTAGAACTAATTGTCTACTGAGTGTGCTTTTCTCCACATGGCATTTATCTGCAAAGATGAAACTTCACACTGCTTGAATGGATATCTGAACAAACACCAAAACGAATATTCACAAGTAATGATCTGTTTAAAAGGCTGTACTTTTACATTAGAAGAGTTATATTCTTAAACCAGAGATGAGACTAATTATTTTGGGATTCTATTATACTACAAAGCAAGCGCATTTCCTATGCTACTCAAATATTCCCTAAACCAGAAGCAATGGTGAAGGAGAGGAAGGTTCTAATCCTCATACGAACCTGCAAGAGATTGGTAAGCAAGATGAGTGTCTGCTTTCGGATGAATGGATCCGAATCCTTCAGACACATGGAGATGTTGGGAATGTACTTGTCCACCATGACAGTGTAGCGGATGCAAAGATCGCACATCACCACGATGACATTGTTGCGGACAGCTACATCCTCGCACACCTCGAGCTCTCGCACGAGAGTTGGGATGCTCTTCTTTGCAAGATCCTCATGCTGTAAGCACAGCTTACCTGGCACAGAAGAGAGGAAGATGTCTTGTTTCTATTCTATCCTAATTCCATGCCTAAATTTTCTCTAGAGAAATCTTGCTATGGATTTTACTTAATCAAAGTTAAACCATCATGCCCACAATCACAAATAACAAAAACCTAAAGGCAGACAGACTAACCCTAAATATCAGAAAGTTCAAAATACCTTTAGGAAAAATAAACTCCCACAAGGTTTCATGAGATATACACTATGGGATGTTCCTTTACACTAATAAAATCATCTTCCTTTTAAAGTCAATGTTTGAATTTTGTAGTTATCTACTTACCTAGAAAATGACCAACAAATCCTAATAGATGATACATTTTACTTTTGATTATACATGTACTCTATAGAAGCTAAATACCTTGTAATGAATCTGAAATTTGAGCTAGGTAAGTAGGAAAGAATGCTCATCTCATACATTTTATTTCTTATTCATAGTTAGGAGGACTGCTGGGTTTTATTTGTATGTTTGCTTTGTGGCCTGGAGAATGTTTTGTTCTTATTTGCAGTCTTAGGTATTTGAAAAATAACCAATATTACAAAAAAAAGTTTATATATCTATATCTATATATATATATTTTTGAGACAGGGTCTCACTCTGTCACCCAAGCTACAGTGCAGTAGCATCATCATAGCTCACTGCAATCTCAAACTCCAAGGCTCCACCAATCATCTGGCCTCAGTCTTCCCAGTAGCTGGGACTACAGGTGCATACCACCATGCCTGGCTGGTCTCAAACTCCCAGCCTCAAGCAATCCTCCCACCTTGGCCTCTCAAAGTACTAGCATTATAGGCATGAGCCACTGT
This sequence comes from Cheirogaleus medius, assembly GCA_008086735.1. NCBI lineage: Eukaryota > Metazoa > Chordata > Mammalia > Primates > Cheirogaleidae > Cheirogaleus > Cheirogaleus medius. The sequence goes on along the minus strand of VBSM01000639.1, from coordinate 1,599,644 downwards.
GCCTGGCCCCAAAAATGTTCATAAATCTTAGCATCTAGCATAAAATATGCAATCACACTGAGGAAAAAAATTAAATTATAGCACCTAGAGGTCAGTGTTTTAAAGATTAACAATAATTTGAGTTCATGGAGAAATACTGTTAATAGTTCATCTACCAGTTCTGAGAAGTATTTTAAAAAAACCCATCTCCTTTTATAGACTGAACTTCAAATTTATTTTTTCATTCCCAGAAGTCAGTGCAGTGCCAGGCATATAGTTCTTGATGAATAGACTTCAGAGTGCTACATTATGAGTATAAAAAAACTACAGGAACATTAAAGGCAAGTGAAGGTATTGAAAAAAATTACAGGAATAAGTATAACTGTAATAAATTCACACACTCCTAGTAAAAAAACAAAAGCTCCCTATAGAGAGCATTCTGAGTCTTATATTCTTGGGTAGTTTTCAACCTGAGGGCTCCTATTATTAGGTATAGTGTGAGCCATGGTATCTGTCAGTTTCCTAGGCTTTATTGTTTCAGCTCATCATGTATCCACAGCTCTGTTATGCCTGCAGAGCTGGGTGCTCCTATCAGAATTACCTCCCCAAATCACAAGAGCTAGAGTAAACATACACTCAGCAGCACATAGTACACTACCATGGCTGGGCTTTTTTTAAGACAAAAGCTATACACAGAACTTGACTGTACAAGCCTCATTTCCCCATGTGGCTTTCTTACCTAAGGTAATGATGGCGTGCGCTCTAATAACAGAAGGCATGACAGAGCCTCTGACCTGGGAGGGTGTGTGACAGGCTAGGGCATCATCACTGCTACCCTGAGATGATGGTACTATAGAGAAGGGAGAAAGGATTACTGACAGAACCTCAGTGGTTAACTCAGCCTTAACACAGCATCAGCAGAGTACGATTTCAAGTGCCTTACAGTGATCCACATCAGCAGAAGCAACCAGAATGGACTGAATCAGAAGGCAGACTCGCTTCTCCACTCTGGCTGGACATAGTTGGGCTATATCTCCTAAGGTAAAAATGTACTTCACCTACAAAGAGAATTGGTTTTACAGTAAAAATAAGGCAAAAGAAAAGTTAACTCTAGCTAGATTAAGGACATGTCCATGGAGTACTTTACCCCTCAAGTAAAAAAAATTGTACTAGTTTTTGTTCCATAAAAATATATGGCCATTGTCAAAATTTTTCATGTACAACTTTTTTTCAAAGTATTTCTATAGTCAGATGGTTTTATGTTTGCTTTTCTTATACACTTACTAATCATGCTATTTTGAAGTCTGCAATTATTGCTTTGAATAGTAGGCACCCTTTCATGCCAATTTAATGACTACATACACATGCCATTTAAAAACCATGGATGTCATTATAATTTATTTCACTATTCCACTATTAATGAACACAAGTTGTCTGAAACTCTTTGAGAATATTTACATGAGCTCTGGTAAGCATCTCTGAACCCCTGGATACTGCTCTTCTATTTCCTTAAAAGTAAAATCCAGGGTTAAAGAGTATACAAGCCTGTTTTACATGTTAAAATATATTTCCAAATTGTCCTCCAGAATGGTTTACTATTTAGACGCCTTTGCTTCCTCGCAGCTGCCATTACTGTGTATTAATGACATTCAGTTTAACAATTAATATTGTTCTTTTTTCTTTACCTCCAAAATTGAAGGGTGATACTAAATGGTAAAGTGTCAAGTAAACACTTATTGTAGGATAAGAAAGCCAATAATAGATGTATGTGGGTTTAAAAAACCTTGAACATACTGTATCTCTTAATAGATTAAAGAAATATTTAAATCCTATGTAAAGATGCATGAATTAAACAGTATATATAGGGCCAAACTTCTCTGTATATATTTTGATGGAAGAGTAGCTTCTGGTGACATATTTAATAGCTGAAAAACTCACTGACCCTAATAAGCATATTTCTTAGTGTGGGCAGTGACTCTGCCCAGAGAAATGAAAAGAGCCAAGCCCATATCACATATCATGGCCATCTCACCCAAGTGCCCAGATTCCCATAATGAAACTTTTTAATTAAAGGATGTGTGCACAGTAGTGCCCCAGGCATGATGCTTTTCTCTTTCAACAAATCTAATCTTGGTCTGTGATTATCAGAACTACAAGAGCTAGGCTGGCAATGCAGGAACTGAACACAGAAAAGAGGTACTCTACTCATTTAAATAGCCAAGAAAAATGGCCAGTTTTGGTTAAATGATGGCCTGTTCTGAAGGGCATCAAGAGCAGATCATTATGTCCTTTATTGGACAGTGTCAGATGTTGGAATCAGAACTGTCATAACACATTTTGTTAACAGTCAGCCACTGAGAACAGCCAGCTGGCTCAACATGTCCTGGCTCACAGGACTCTCTTGCATAGTTCAGAAACAGTGTCTAAAGCAGGGGTGCCATGTAATATGATCTTGCTGCTCCAGAGTCATTGCGTTTTGAATTGTCAAATTTCTCCTTTTATTTTAGACATCACTTTGCAACTGCTCAGCATTATTCCTCAGTTCTACAGTCTGATATTCAAACAGCTCAGAAGAGATGTTATAATTTTTTTAAAAACTCAAACCAATAAAAAAAAATAAAGAATACATTCACTTTATTATTTTCTTACCTTATTATTTCTAAGCTTAACTCTACCAAGCTTATAATACATATTGTATTTTCCTTATTGGAATCAAGTTTCATCTAAGATCTAACTGGATGATGTGTTTACCATCAAGTTTCCCCCAGATAGTAAGTACATAAGAAAAACATAAATAGGTTATCAACAAAAAAAATTCTTCTAAAAAGAGAGTAAGCTCTAGGCTAGGAGGGCTCTTTTCTTGTTAATAGCATTTAAGGTACACATTACAAAATCATCTTTAATAACACCTCACTGCTATAAGGAAGAGAGAAGAATAGTTAGCAAAAGCAGCTGCTTACCAGCAGTTCTTCATCCAGGTTTCCTGCTCCACCTTCCTGCAGAACAATGTTGGCCAGGCGATGCTCACAGGTGGAGAGCACATCCCCACACACCTGCTTCAGGAGCTCCTACAGCAAGTCAAAAGTCATCTCTGAAGGGTCTCATGTCTCCCAGATGACCCATGAGACACATTCACAGAAGAAACTCTACAATCCTCAAGTGGATATGCTGTAAGGCCTGCTTTTGTGTCTTTCCTCTTTCCAACAATTTGTCCAAAACCACAAGGACATACTTTTAGCAGCCTGGCCATGAGAATCAGCTAAGCAGAATTTGCAAAGAATAGTGTTTATATCATCTTTCCTTCTGTGTTTGGCCTACATGGGCAAAAGGTAAGTATTTAGGGAGATCTAGCACCCTACTTTATAAGATCTGTAATAGCAATGTTCCTCCAACAACAGAGAAAACAGCTGTCGTTCTTCTGGCACATGCAGGTGGTGAATTAATTACTGGTATAAACACTTTATTTTTAAAAGACATAAAATAAAAAGAATAGTTGTTATTCTTCTGACATTTCTTCATTAGGGACAAGTTTTCAGTGTTTCTGACTGGTTACATTAACTTCAAGGGGTCACCTGTAGTGCACAACATCTAACTGCACCTCAATGCCAAGGGAGGAAGCTCCTGACCACATTCTAGAATGCTAGGACTTCATTTTCTGTAGAAGGTAGTTTCAAAATACTTGAGTTGAGCTAAGAGTGCCACTTCATTTCTTCCATGTTCTCCTACACCTACTTTCATCTCAGGAATGATTATAGTACACTGAAATTGTCTCTTTGCATGCACGCCTCCCTGCTACTCTGCAGGTGTCCTAGGAAGGACCCTGTGTGAACCACTTTCCAGGGCCCAGCAGCACCACAATGACATGATGCCCAAGACTCTTGGCCAAACTGCTGGCAAATCAGAATTACAAGCAAAATGTTTTTAGTCTGACCTGGCCCAACATGTTTAAAACTACTATCTTTATTACTTTTAAAAGAACTGCTGCACTTAAGATTTTAATAGACTGCACAATTTGGGCCATGATGTTGGCTGGGAGAGCTTCTGAAATCCATATGCTTTATCCTGATGAGACAAAGGCCAATGTGTGTGAGACCTCAAGACTAGAACTTGGGACAGAATCCAGGAAAGCTGTCAAGACCATCCACTCCTGGATTCTCTCCACATAGCAGCTCATGACAAGGTGTTGTCTGGCTTCTTGTGAATGCCTCTGAGGACTAGGAACAGGTTCTCAGGCAAGCCCCTCCATGTGAGACAGACCACAGTTAACTTTTTTCTTCAGGTGACCAAAATTTGTCCCCTTGCAATTTCTACCCATTGGTCCAGACTGATCCTTAGAAATGCCAAATAAATCCAATTCTTTTATACATCAGTCATTCACATATTTGGATTTAGCTAGGCAGCCTATCCCACATAATTCCTCCCTTCCTCATGCTAAACACTCCAGGTCTGTCAGCTATTCCTTACATGACTTTCTTTGTAATCCCCTCACCTAATTCCTCTCCTCTACTTACACTGAATTTTATCAACATTTCTCTGAAAAGTCACTGATATTGAAGTATAGAGTGTGTCAAGTTAGATTTAACTAGGACAAAGAGCAGGACCATCACTCCTTATTCTACACACTATTTTTATTAATATGGTCCAAGATCTCATTGATATTTTAATGATAGCCATAAGACACTATTAACTCATACCAAGCTTACAGATAACACAAATGCCCAAAGACATAAGTCCTCTCATATATAATACACTGTTGCTGAGCTGTATCTTGACCATCTATTCTTTGGATAATTTATTCTCAGTAAAATAAAGAACGTTCCTTTACAAAGAAAAGAAAAAGAGAAGTGTGTTTAGGGGAAACAGGTCCTGTGGGTTTAAAATATCCTAAGAATCCAGGAAAATATCAGGGTCTTATTCCTTCACTGACCATCAAGGGAGGTGATGTCAGCAAAGCGAAAACTGTGGCCATTTTTCTAACATAGTAGTTAAGTTCTACCCCTCTTCTAGCTCTCAGTTTCTAAATCTGAAGACAACTCTTGCCTTCCTCACAGGCTCTGACAACAATATAGCCTACTGTCCTAATGACTACGGGCCATTAGTAAGCAGCAAATGACTTCTTATGGCCCTGACTTCCCAACATACAGATAATTCTTTTCCAGCCAGTGCTGTTGAAAGAACATTTGGAAGGAATCAGAGAACTTAGTTCTAGCTCCAGCTCTGCCATTAGCAAGCTGTGTGCCACTGAACCTTGCAGGGTTGCAGTTTCATAATCTGCCATCTAAATTTTTCCCAATTTTTCCCTATATCATTTCCTCTTCATTCTTACTAGACTTACTAGAGTATCAGCTTTCTTTTTTTCACTGTTTGATATTCAAATATCTTTCTACTCAGGTCATGTTTCTTATTTAAAAGTTTTTCATATAATTTCTTGGGTCTTGAGATAAAGTGTTAGAAAAATCAAATAATGCAAGTATCCCTTTCACCAATATAAGTGATGAAAGGTAGATACCTGGAAAACACCAGGTATTACATAAGAAATAGCTCAGTAATTTTTTGCTAAGTGAATTCCAACCTGTCTTAAGTCTCCAGCAAAAATGTTGTAATAAATTGTTTTATTAGACCTGTTATAATACGTAGAAAATGTAACATAATAAAGCAGGACTTTTTCTAAAGAATTTATGTAAGAAAAGGAAGCATAGGAAGGTAGATAGGCAGCTTAGATGAAGCAATCATTTTTTTTCCTGGAAAACTTAAATATATTTCAGGAATTATTTAAATTTTTGATTTCTATAATCATTATTAATAACCTCTAGCCCTGAATTTTTTCACTATGATTAGTACTAAGAGTATCTCATGACAAAAACAGAATACATGGTAATAAAATTATTTCTCAGAGATATTGATATGCGTACCTTTTAGAGAGTCACAGTAACTCTCTACTTCACATAAATCCCTGATTTGGCTTTGTGTTTATACATATATAAAAACATTAGCTATAGGCTGTGAGCACTTTTGGGACATGATACTAGCAAGAGATATTTGAGAAATGTAACCTCATAGTAACAGGACAGGCATTTTCCAGAATTATGGCTCATCAAAAAGATCAGAAACCTGGACTGGAGGGAACTCCCTGATTAGGTGGAAAATTGTCTATTAATTGTTCTTGGAACCAGAGTGGCAATGAAGGAGAAGGATATCCAAAGGTATCATATGCATCTGGGGCTACAACTTATCAAAAGATAACCTTGCAGAGTTCTCACCAGGAAATGAGTGTCAAACCTGAAACCAAGGTGCTGACTACCTTAGGGACCATGTATCTTTAGCAGCCAGATCTTCTTGGGGAATGTCAAGAGCTAGTCACAGCAATGCCTTCTTGTAGCAACAACCACTGGGGACTAAACATCCTTACAGGTCCTCTATCTACAGAGAACACTCCTCAAACTTTGAAACAGAATAACACGTCTAAATACAAATAAATCAGAAACATATCAAGCAGAGTTTGTGGCCATACCTCTTCCTCCACTGCTGTCTCTGCAGATGCTCTACAAAGCCTTTGCAGGGTATCAACAGCTGAACTGATCAACTCTAGAGACCACTGAAATCCATTCAGCTTACACTTGATAACACCTAAGAAAGAAGTCAAATCCTTTGAAGTATAACTTTAAAACATATATATACATATATATATATATAGAACTGGAATGAATGGCAACACCTCTTCAAGGAAGATTCTCCAGTAGACACTCACCAGTCACTTTGTCCCGGGTACTCTTAGGAAGATGCTTTGCAATATGCCCAATAACACATAGAATATGTCCTAAGGTGTCTGAATTGGGGTTCTGCTGACTAGAGAAAGGGCAAGAGAAATATTAAGAGAGAACCAAATTAAACATTGTTACCAGAAAAATGCCTTTTGTTCAGGATTATTAATATTGGGAGAAGTAGGGTAGGTAGCATGCTTTAGGAGTCAATCTGTGGGAACATCAAGGCACTTAACCACTTCGGTACCGCGCTCACCGGCCGCGAAAACTTGCCCACGTCCGGCACTCATAGTCTGCATGATGTTTTGTGCTGTGCATTGATGACGAATCCATTTTGCTCTTGTGTGATTAGGAAAGCTTTAAAGCACTGAATCCTTATTTTACTTTACAGGCAGCTTTACTTGTAATGTAAATCAGAATAGGTAACATATACATATATGTTTTTATTACATTATTTTTACACTCGGCTGTGTGCCTTCATATCACGACCGTTGGCTAAAGTTGATGCTCGGCTGTGCGCGTTCATCTGTGGCTGTCGACTATAGTCGACGCTCGGCTGTGTGCATTCATCTGTGGCTATGGACTATAGTCGAGGCTCGTACTGAAGTGGTTAATGTACTTGGACAAAGAGTAAACTGCCAGCTTAAAAGTGATCCTTAGTTTTCTTTCTTTCTTCTTCTTTTTTAAAAAGAGACAGGCTCTTACTGTCATCTAGGCTGGAGGGCAATGGCATGATCATAGTTCACTACAACCTTGAACTCCTGGGCATAAGCAAGCCTTCCACCTCAGTCTTCCAAGTCGCTGGGACAACAGGTGTGGGCTACCACACCTGGCTAATTCTTTTATATTTTGTAGAGACAGGGTCTTGCTATGTTGCCCAGACTGGTCTCAAATTCCTGGCCTCAAGTGATCCTCTGGCCTTAGCCTTTCAAAGTGCTGGGATTATAGGCATGAGCTACCACCATGTGGGCCCTGATTCTTCTTTTTCATGTTTGTTTTTACGCCAGGTGTTAAACAAAAAATCTCAGTATACAAATAGGTATGAAATAGGCTGCTTCCTTGAGACATGAGCTTTGTTTCCAAGAATATTGAGTGTCCATCAGTGGATAAATTATAAACATACAAACCTGCTGATTTTCTCCCAGGACTCTATTATTTTGGTGTAGTTGAGCTTGGGTGATGAGCAAGCAATTTTGGAGAGCAGCATCCAGGCTGGTGCAGAATGTCCCAGGCCAGTGTGAGATATCACATTGCTTATAAAAGTGGGTGAGAATTTATCTTTCTTGGACCAGATATGAAAAGCCTTATTTAGATAGCGGCTAGGAAAAAAGAAAGAAGGTACAATTGTCACTATAAATACACAAAACTATTCAGATCAGCCCCTCACTGAAAGGGCAACAACTTCTGCGGCCCCAGGATTCCTCTGGCATGTGACACTCCTCTGGCACAGGTTCCTAGCTCATGGCTCATCTGATGCCAACTAGACATCGTTTTAATTTTTATTATAGAAGAAGTTTTATTTATTTTCCCCTCATAAAATATTTATTTTTTTAAAGAAAACAACAAAATCCCACAATTCATTTGAGATCTTTCTTATCCTCATCACCTATAAAATTTCTATACAAATATATGGGATAGGTTACCAATAACAGATACGCACAGAGTTTATAGGGTGGGTTACAGTGACAAAAAATTAGAAACACTGCCCTTTTTTCAATGGAAGAAATGACATCCTACCACTTAAATACAGCAATATTAAATGAGCCAAAATTTACAATAGCCTACTAATACCACTCAGAAACAGATATTTCAAACCTTTTTCAAATAAAACATGCTTCTGATGTACTAAAGTGTTTGTGTTATGTTGCTGTTGTTTTTAAACCATCTCTCATTTTACTTCTTCCTATAGCACTGAATGAGATCATATAACAGATAAGACAATGCCATACTGTATTATTTAAATGAAGACAAAAACATACTTCTTCCCCAGTTAATTTTTCCTAGACTTCTGGGAAAGTGTGCAGGTGCACACACACACAGATCAATAAGACTTTCTCATTAAATTTTTTTAAAAACGGAAATTCTCAAAGCATGGAGAACAAGTCAACTATAACAAAATAAACACATCCACATATCACAATAAGCATATGCATACAAATGGTTTTGTTAATATATCAGCTATTGATTTAAAAAAAATCCATATATGTCAAGAGTTTTACTGCAGTTAGCTCACTTGATTATGTATGATTTATGTCCAAATACCATAAGACTCATGCAATCAACAAATATTTTTATATTTATTTAAAAAGAATAGCACAAAATTTTATGTGAAGTTTATTATATGAAGCCAACAGATTGAGGAAAAAATTCTCTGAACTTCCAGCTTTTAAATCTCAAATCTGGCTCGTCTTTGGCAACTCACACCCATCCGTGTCAACTGAACCGTTCCCAGGCCTCCCAACCTAATCCTCAATTAGCCCCACTGTGGGCCCTAGCCCTTCCCTACCTAGTCAGGAGGCCACTCAACAAACACTAACCAACCTCCACCCTAACATGAGAACCCATGGCCACTCTTCAGTCTCCCTTTTATGTGCATGTGCCCTCTGCTAGAGGTTACTGACACTTCCTTTGTGCTTAGACTCTGGTCTACCAGTTTCCCTTCACTAATCCTTCTTCTAAGCACATTAATTGCTGATTTTGAAAAGCTCTATTTTTAGTCCTTGGCTCTCATCTACAATCTAACTCTGGGTGATCTCATTCATTACCAAGAACTCTCCACTCAGATTAGACGAAGCACCCCAAATCAAAGCTGAACTTCCATCTCCAGCACTCCTTCTGTATTGCCCAGCCCCTGCCAGACCTCTGCTTTCCACATCTCAGTTGATGGTAACTGAACTAGTCATTTTTCTTAGACTTCATGGAGCCTTCTGGCTGCTATGCTTTTGCACTGCCAGAAGCCCTCATTATTCTGGCTGCCTAATTCCTATACGCTTCTCAATATTCAGCTCATGCCACCACTTCTGGGAAGCCATCCTAAGCTAAAAGAAAGAAAGAAGAAAGAAGAAGAAGTAAAGAAGAAAGAGGAAAACAAGGAAGAGGAAAATGAAGAAGGAACAAAAAAGGAGGAGGAAAAGGAAGAGGAACAAAAGGAAGAGCAAGAAGAAGAAATAATCACCAAAATGCTATGCAACTTTCCTCTGTGTTCCTGTAACTCACTTTCTACTAAAATTGTGGCTTTGTCTCTTTCCACTAGGCTTGAGAGCAATCTGAGTAGAGCAAGTGTGCTGAATTCTGTGAATCTCCAGCACTTAGAACAGCACCTGGAAAACGAGGTCCTCAAAATGTTTGTTCAATTGAATAAATTAACCATTTCCTTTTCTTTCTTTTTTTGAGACAGAATCTTGCTCTGTCGCCCATGCCGTGGCATCAGCCTAGCTCACAGCAACCTCAAACTCCTAGGCTCAAGTGATCCTTCTGCCTCCGCCTCCGGAGTAGCTGGAACTACCGGTGTGCACCACCACACCCAGCTAATTTTCTCTATTTTTAGTTGCCCAGCTAATTTCTTTCTATTTTTAGTAGAAACAGGGTCTTGCTCTTGCTGAGGTTGGTTTCTAACTCCTGACCTCAAGTGATCCACCTGCCTCAGCCTCCCAGAGTGCTAGATTACAGGTGTAAGCCACCACACCTTGCCCCATTTCCTTTTCTATTTCCTCCAACCCTCAAGCTCACCCTTCACCAACTCTACCACTCCCTGCTGCTAAGCTGCTCTGAAGATGTGCTCCTCTCTCCATGCCCACTGCCTTCGCCTTAGAGGCCCTCATTATCTCTGACTTAGCTCACTTACACAGTGGTCTATTTACTCAGACTCTGGTTCTGTCTTCTTGGTCACCAAACACAAGTCCATTCTCTATCCTGTACTCCTCACTCACTGTAAATTCATCAACCACCCCCCATCTGTTTTCAGCGTGCTTAATCACAACCATCCAGTGTCACCTCAGGCCCAGCCTAACGCACCTGCCAGCCACGCTGGAGCCTAGCAGAGCCTGGAACAGTGCGCGGGGCTCTCTGCGTCCAGGCTGTCTTCTCCACAGGGTGCCCTTTTGCTGCCAAGATTCAACTCAAAGGTCACCTATTCTGTGAAGCACTCTCTCTCTGCAAACATTTCTCGATATTCTTTTTTTTTTTTTTTTTTTTTTTTTAGAGACGGGGTCTCGCTCTTGGTCAGGCTGGTTTCGAACTCCTGACCTTGAGCTATCCACCCGCCTCGGCCTCCCAGAGTGCTAGGATTACAGGCGTGAGCCACCGCGCCCGGCCCATTTCTCGATATTCTTGCAATACTTTATTAAAGAACTTAACAAACATTTGTTTATAAATATTTATAGAATTCTTTATGCCACCAACCCTACTTTCTCAATAATCCCTTTAAAGAAAATCAATTCCCTAGCTCAGTGGCTCTCATATTTTTTCATCTCAGGACTGCTTTAAACTATTAAAAATTATTGACCACCCCAAAGAACTTTTCTTTATGTGGGTTATATCTATCAATATTTACCATGTTGGAAATTAAAATTGAGAAATTTAAAACTATTTGTCAATTATTTCACTTAAAAATAATAAACCTATCAAGTTAACATAACATTATTTTACAAATAACTAACTTTCCAAAACAAAATAAATGTAGACGGAAGAGTGTCACTGTTTTGACTTTTGTTAAATCTCTTTACAGTATGGCGTAAACAGAAGACAGGTGGATTCTCACATCTGCTTCTGCACTCAATCTGCTTCACTACTGTCATACAGCTTCTGGAAGACTCCTCTATGCTACTATGAAAGAATAACAGTCAGAAATGGCAAATAGCATTTGAGTATTAAAATAAACCAGTCGGACCTCACAAACCCAGCGCACCCTGAGAATCCCTGCCCCAGTGTCCAGCAATGGCAATTCCAGAATGTCTTTACATGCCAGGCCCCAACTCTGCCCTCTCCTTTGTAACTTTGGGCAAATTATTCTGATTACTACTTCCCTAAAGAAAGAAAGGCTATCAAGCTCTGGTGTTCATGTATTTCCTCTTTACTACTTCTCTTTCCCTACTGGCTTTTTGGTTCCTTAAATCTCTAAGTTTCCTTCTCCTACTTTATAAAAAGTGTACCCCTTTGTATACTGTCCTTTTTCCAGAAATTTCTTCACTAAGTATCACCCATCTTTCATTCATCTTCAATAGTTTCTATTCCGTTCCCCTCTGACCTCCAACATACACAGGTGGCTTCCCCTATTTTAAATTGAAAACAAAGCCTGTGGTGCATGCTGTGACACACCTTAATTGTAAGGTACGCCTCAGTCCTAGATGTTAAAACATGTTACAGACATGATGAAATACAGTAACACGGACTAGGGGAGTTAGGCAAGACTTCTGGAGAGAAGGGAAGGAAATCCAGGACAAGTAAGAGCAAACAAAGGAGGGGAGCCTTTGGATACTACTTTTCATTATATTATCATGAAGCTTTAATATACTGGGTGTGCATAATGAGGTATCCCTAAGGAAAGTGAAAAGGCTGGTTAAATCCCTCCCTTCTAGGAATCTCAGCAAAGCATAGAGTGGGTACAGGATGAGTATTCCTCATCTGAAATGCTTGAGACCAAAAGCGTTTTGGATTTTAGAATTTTTTTTTTCCAATTTTGGAATATTTGCATATACTTAATAGGATATCTTGAGGATGGGACCCAAATCTAAACATGAAATTCACTTATGTCTCATATACACCTTACATGCATAGCCTGAAGGTAATTTTATTTTTCCCTTGGGGATGCTGAACAGAATGTGTTGTGCACCTGCATTCTGACTGCAACCTGTCACAGGAGGTCAGGTGTGGAATTTTCCATTTGTGGTATCATGTCGGTGCTCAAAAGGTTTCTGATTTTGGAGCATTTTGGATTTTTGGATTAGGGATGTTCAACCAGTACTGAGAAAACATTTGCTGAAGGAACACATTTTCAGTCATAAAGCTTTATTACCAAATGGGACTTGAAAAGATCATGTAATCCCACAGCTGCTCTTACAAATGAGGACACGAAGGCCCAGGGAAAGTGATTTGCCAAGGAAACAGAATGGAATTTTTTAAGATTTAAAAAAAATTTTTTTTTTTTTTTCCGA
>VBSM01000639.1:1567004-1579981 GCA_008086735.1 Cheirogaleus medius | reverse complement strand
AAAAAAAACAGACAGGGAGCATGTTAGGACTAGAAAATGATAGGGAGTTTTATCGACTGCCATGTCCTAGGTCATGCAGCTATTTAATGATTGAGTTGGTACAAGTTGGTATAATTTCTGAAGAGAAATTATAAGCTAAATTCTGAAATGTCTTTTTCAGTGGAAGCTTGGACACAACAGTCTCTACCACATATTAGAATTGGATTCTGGAATGGCTCAGTCACAGTCAAGATGATGTGAAGGCAAAAGTGATGCAGAATGAATCAGGAACAAGACTGGGGACTGTTCACCGTTCCTTCTTTTTCGCAATGACTTTTCCTCAAATGCAAATTTAATCTCCACTCCACTTTCCCCAGTAACTGGTCCTTTTTTGGTCAGCAATCCCAAGAGCTCACAACGATTGGCTTTAATAAGAAAATAAAACATTCTAATACTGTCTTAAGTGTTACAGGTACAGGGAGCAGGATCAGTACATGTTAACTGGAATGTGGCTTATTCTTTATCTTAAAATGAAATATAGTGTAGTGCAAGGATATCAATTAAAAATATAATAGAAATTCTTCCACTTTTAAGAAAAAAAAATCCAAGGTTTCTAGACTCTACTTACGGTTCTCTGAAATGCAATAGTATTACCCATCTGACAGTGACAAAATCTGACATACCCCCAGATCCAACTGTTTCACCACCGCTGTCTATGTGGACATCCTCTGACGGTACAGAAGAGTTAACTGTCTGCCTTCGATAGGAAAAAGCTTAAACATAAAAAAAAGAAGCACAGTCATTAAAGTATAAATGTGTTATACTTTGTAATAACATAAGCATAAAAGTTACTACATATTGCTGAAATGAATTTCAACTTCTCTAATGACAAAAAAGTACAGTATTAGAATAAGTATGAGAGTAGAAAACATATTTCAAATATTCAGCAAATTTTTACAAGATAATTATTCAGTATTTGAAGATATTGATCCATTACCTGATGAATTTCTCAGTAAGGTACCAGGGTGACTCTCTATTCCTGAAACTGCAGGACCTAAAAATAAGCAGACAGAAGAAAGGAAAGAAAGTTACAGTAACATAAACCCTAAGTAAATATCCACAGAAGGATCAAAATCAAGATAATTAGGCCTACAGACCAGGTAGACAGACTCTAAATTGCTGACCATTTGATAATGTTCTCCTTGAATACGCACTTGAAATGGGTATTGGGTCCAATGTCTACCAGTGCAAAGTAGTAGTACAGGCAGCCCACAATCTCACCTCTAAACTAGGAACATGTGAAATACTTTTAAAAGGCCTTTCAAATCTATCAGGCTTGCATATTTAAAAAGTTATTTGACAATAAAACATACTGAAAATAGTTTGAGGGTAAAAATAGGTCATATCAGATCTATTATTTTTGCCACAACAAAGAATGATTCCCTCACAGTCTGTTTCTTGATAAATACAAGACCAGTTTCATTTCACAATAGTCACAATACTTACTGTTAATTAGGAGTTCCAATATACTCTCTGATGCATTGGTAACAGTCAGTTCCAGACAATGCGCAAAACTGGACAACGCCTTGCTGCGGACAGTAGATGCCTTGTCTAAACAACGGTCAAACATAATGTCCTGCACCAAGAACTTATGCTTTAGGAACTTCTGATGCTCCAAGGAGAGAGTGTTATCCACCTCTCTTTCAGGCAGTTCTAACAGAGCTAAGACCACATCAAGAGTAAAAACTCGGTGTGGGATCTGGTAAAGCAAAATCATAAGAATCACCATGAGATAGGAATAAGAATCACAGAAACCTTTTTCCTCATTCAGAATTGACTGCTATTCGAAGTTTGCAGAGCTAGGACCCAAGACTTTAAGCAGATACATCTCGTACCTTGGAACTTCGTGAATATTTATAAAGCCAGGCAATGAATGTAGCGTACTCCCCACAGGGAAGTTTACTGAGCAGCTGGACGAGGGCCTGTGCTGCAGAGGTCCGATACTCTGATTTATCTATCACCTGGAACACAAAAATAGAGAAGCTGCCAATCCAACTGAAACATGTTATAATACAAGTTGAAAATTAGTGAGCGTAACTAGTTCAATGATTTTTAAATATTAGGTAAATGACTAATAAATTTTAGGTTGTAGACCCCTTTAAAAACTAACCTGTAAGAAATCTATAAGCCCTCTCCCCAGAAAAGTGCACATACAAGTTTAGCATACAATTTCAGAGTTTATGGACCCATAGTATCTACAGGTCTCAAGAATCATTTGTCTAAACGGTTACGAAAATTTAAGAGATAATTATGGAAATTTGAACATGGACTAGATAGTTGTTAAAATTAAAGAATTGCTGTATAATTTTTTTAGGTGTGTTAATATTTTGTGGCTATGTTTTTCAAGAGCTTTTATCCTTTAGAGAAACATATTAAAATATTACGTATGAAAGGATATGATGGAATTTGCTTCAAAAAAACAATCTATCATTCCTTCCAGATGACCCAGAAAAAAAATCCAGCATATACATGTGTTAGAGGGAGTGACAGGGGTGTAAGTGACACAGAATTGTTGAAGACAGGTGACGGATATGTAGTGGTTCACCACCCTCTTCTCGTTTCTGTGTGTGTTTGACATTTTCCAAAATAAAAACTAATTTTTTATAGAACCCTTTGTCTGGGGAACATCCAGCGAATATTTAAATAAGACTACTTTTAGTAATGATACAGACTCATTCCCAAGAACATGTACACACACAAACACACATTCATCTTTACATGTCACATACTTCTGTGTTGTTATTACTGAAGCAAATGGTACCTTGGCACAGATGTGTTGCAGTAAGACACGGAGGACTGGGAATATGCTCTCGCTTAGTTCATCCACAAGTGAGCTATTTAAAAGAAAAACATATCCACCATTTACAATATAGTGAGTGACTTTGTCCTCCAAAACCACTACCCCTCTATTTACAATGTAATATTAAAAACTACCCCCATATTATAAGAGTTGTGTCAGTAGAATGAAGAGCAAAGACATATAACATCATAGAAAACTAAGTGCTTCCTATGCATAGTTTTGAGAGCTTTTGCTAAGTAGCTGAGTCCTCAGGGAAAAGCAGAAATGTAATCTTCATATGACTCTTTTGACTACTTACTAAATTTCATATTAAGATGTAAAATATTAATATATCCTTTTGGGGTAAATATAAAAATTAGTAAGACACAGTACTGCCTCATAATAGCTCAGTGAAATGCTGCTACTCTAATGTATTTGTAAGATTACTTCTCCAAACTTTATCACAAGAAGAAATTACCACAATGCCTAGACTTAATCCATTTTTGGTGCTAAGTTTATCTGTATCATTATATGACATTATTGCAATTGGTGATATGAACTCTGAGAAAAACCAAAGCAACAGTGTTTCCACTTAAAACACCTTAGTTATTTAATATTTAAAAAAAGTCCTAGTAAGACACATTTGCTCAGTGACAAGATGATATCATCCGTACCCCAAGTCTTTTTTTTTTTTTTTTTTTTTTTTTTTTAGAGACGGGGTCTCGCTCTTGGTCAGGCTGGTTTCGAACTCCTGACCTTGAGCTATCCACCCGCCTCGGCCTCCCAGAGTGCTAGGATTACAGGCGTGAGCCACCGCGCCCGGCCCGTACCCCAAGTCTTGAACCATACTATATAATGTGCATACCTGCAGGTATGTACACACTTACCATTTCTCTGCACCACTTCCAAACTGCATGCCAAATATTCAGTAAAGGAGGGAAAAAAACTGATGACACAGCAAGCATGTCTTTGCCAATAAAGCTAAGACATGAGACTTTTTAAGTGAAGATGAGTGACTCATGAGGGAAAAAGTGGTCTATCAATTATTGCTAAAGAAGTAAAAAAGCAACTTAATTCTTCCCTTCAGGAAGTATTTTCTGTAAGGGGAGAGGCACAGAAAAGTGAGAAGAATCAAGGAAAAAGTTACAAAGAACAAATGCAAAGAGACGTAGAGCAGAGAGAAACAGAAAAGAGAAAAGAGCCAGATGTGCTGCAGTAGGAAACACTAAAGCAGACAATGATGGAAAAAAGGAGAGGCGACTGTCCTCTCAGAGGCTGACCTCCGGGGCTGGATGCAATTACGCTGGAGGCTAGCTCTGGTCCCCACGCTGCAGATTCCTTACTTCTTTAACAATGCCCCACTCAGGGGCAACCAATAGTGACATAGACCACGTGAACTCGATTAGCTATGAAGTGCCTTATTTTGGCCCCCAAGCCACCATCAGGCTAGGAATTCTAATTCTGTAAGTGTCAGAAATCTTGGTTAGTGCAGGGCACAGATGACTGAGGAAGAGATGAAGAGAGTGAAAATTCAAGATGTGTATGCTTCACCTGATAAACTGGACTGCCTGGTTTCTCTGATTGATGACTTGGGAAGTAATAGTAAGGGGGGTGTGATGGGATCCTTCACCTGCTTCTAACATTAATATTACATTGAGCATTTGATGGAAAACATAACTGATAACCTAGAAGAGAAAGAAAAATTCAATTTAAAGCCTGATAGAGAACCCAAGGGGCTTAAACATAGTGACACAGACTCTAGGAAACCATTTCAAGCCATCTGAAGGTAAGTCAGGTTAGCATAATTGCTGGCTGAACACTAGGGATGTATTTCTTAGATAATTACCAGGTATTTGATAAATGTATTATACAATGTAAAGAGTGTGAAAGAATTGCTGATAATGACAAGCACATCATCCAGTTTCTCTCATCTCCTGCATATTGTAAGTCAGAAATTAGGGCAATTCATTGTCACATTTATAAATGGCACAGAATGTTACTAATATTCCCTTATTAGAAAAAGGGGAAGACAGCTGGGCACAGTGGCTCATGCCTATAATCCTAGCACTTTGGGAGGCTGAGGTGGGAGGACTGTTTCAGGTCAAGAGTTTGAGACCAGCCTGAGCAACATAGCGAGACTTCGTCACTACAAAAAAATAGAAAAATTAGCTGAGTGTGGTGGCGTGCCTGGTATTTCCAGCTACTTGGAAGGCTGAGGCAGGAGGATTGCTTGAGCCCAGGAGTTTGAGGTTGCAATGAGTTATGATGATGCCACTGCACTCTTGCTGAGGCAACAGAGTGAGACCCTGTCTCAAAAAAAAAAAAAAAAAAAAAAAAAAAAAAAGGGTGGGATGTGGGGAAGGATAGCTTACACTGTATTTTACCTGCAGTTTACAAAGCACCTTTCGATATATTATCTCATATAATTTAGTCAACTAATTGTTTCATCCAGTAAATAAAACATTTGCTGAAAAACAAGTATGTGGTAGGTACTACATTAAGCACTTTCATATATACAGCTAGATTTTACTATATTTAATTTAAAACCTCACAAAAACTCCATGAGGACATGAATAATTTCCATTTTACAGATAATTAAAAAAAACTCCAAAGGTGGGCTGTCCAAGGATAAATAATTAAAGATCTGGCTAAAACCATCATTGCCTAACATCAAGTCAATACTTTTACAATTAAAAAAATACATCTTTAGAGACACAGTAGACCTAAAAAGATAAATTTTCCCAACTATTTTTTCTTTTAAAATGTTAAAAAAAGGCATGGAAATTGAAAGCATTACTGTGAATTCTATCACATTCATATTTCAAGCACACAGAAATGAGAAAGACATAAAACATAAAATATTGAATGTTTTCTAAACAACAGGCATTGTGCTTGGCATTTGACATGCTTAATTTCACCTAATCCTGTGACAAATATATGAGGAAAGTAAGACTTTTGTCCTTTTTATCCAGATGTGAAATGTGACACTTTTGCCAGGTCTTACAACTCATACAAGGACACATGGCTAGTAAGTAGCAAAGTCAGAATTTGAACACATATGTGCAGAACCCCAAGTATCCCCAAACCTTCTTCTTACCTACTACACTATTGTCTCTGCAAATTAACTGTATCATGGCCACCAAAAGCCACATGACCTTGTTCACCAGTTTTTGCAAAGCGTTACTGTTTTATTAATGACATCTAAGTTTAGCACCATCATGCACGAATAACTCTAATTACAATGTTTATGGTAGTGATAATATTAAGGTAATACAAGGGGTAAAATCCAGCTAACAATTCTAAGCAGGAATGAGAACCTATAAAATTCCTGTAGGACACCAACTAAAATAATACAAATACTAATAGAAATACCAAAGCACACATGAATTGACAGAAATTTGAAAATTCTATGACTATTCTTGTTTTCAAAACAATTTGATAAATACTTTCATGAAAGTAACTGTTCAGTAGCTTATCTGTTCCTCCTGCCTTATTTACACAGAACCATTTTTTTCTGTCTGAAACCTAACAGTAATTTGCTGTGGCCAACAAGTATTTTGATATAAATTTGGCAATGAAGAAATGCCAGCAAATAGAAATAGAGATAAGTTTTATTATACAAATAATATAAGGGTATGAAAATGACCTAGTAAGTTAAAATGGTGTTACATCAAATGCTTTTTTTTTGAGACGGAGTCTTGCTCTGTTGCCCAGGCTGAGGTGCTATGGCAGCATGATAGCTCACTGCAACCTCAAATTCCTGGGCTTAAGCTATCCTCCTGTCTCAGCTTCCAAAGTAGCTAGGACTACAGGCACGTACCACCACACTCAGCTAATTTTTCTATCGTTAATAGACAGGTCTCGCTCTCGTTCAGGCTGGTCTCAAACTCCTGCCCTCAAGCGATCCTCCCACCTGGGCCTCCCAGAGTGCTAGGATTACAGGCGTGAGCCACTGCCCGGGCCATCAAATGCTTTTAATGTTTTTCCATTGTATGGGTCACCTGCTTTCAACTCAACTAGTAATTAAATCAGATCTTTTTCTCCTTTACCTTATTTCCTTCGCCATGAATGGGGGAGCACAGCAAATACAATCCATGATAGGCCAGTTCTGGTATGTATTTTGCTTGGTTAAGATCTCTAAAGAAAAAAAGCAAAACATTAGTTAATAGATATAATTTTACTTGGAATATTTCTTATCCCTAGAAGCCATATTTAAATGAATAAATTCTACCTGTGTGCCAATTAGGATAAAATGGCATTTATATTTCTCCTGGAGCAAAAATTATTATACTATATTAAAATTGTAGCACTGGAAGATTTAATGGCTCACCTGACTTGTGTAATATGACATTCATGAAGAACTGGCTCAAAATTAGTTAAAGTAACAAAGACCTGGAAAACAGATACCAAGAAAAGGCCTGATTTTTTGTACTCATTAAGTATTAGCCATAGTCTATCCCCTTTGAATTTGCCCTAAGGTTCTTGGAATTTTCACTTACCTCTATACAATTCTGTACACATTGTGGCTTCTCTTTCAGGGAAAACTTGGGCAGAAGCCTTAAGAAATTCTTCAAAACATGAAAGATGGCATTTCGAATTTGAGAAAGGTCCCGGGCAGAAAAGTAAATATTTTCTTCATCCTCTTGTTCTATAATTTCATCCATCTAGATTATGAAGAAATGCATAGGTGACTGTGTATTAATGCCCAGCACTTTGTCCCATGGTTTTCAATTTACCCAAACCAAGTCCAGTTAAACTCCAGGTAGTACCTGATGCTCAGGTGACATGACTTTGACCAGGCTGCCTGACTGTTCCAGGTCTCCATGGTCACAATGGTAAATCACTGGGCTAGACAGCCACTATAGTTTCTAGCTCTGTGTTTTTTTTGTTAATGAGAATTCCTGTGTTTCTTAGAAGTTTTGATGTCAATGAACCTCTACCATCTATCTTGTCATACAAGAATTTGGAATTAATGCTATTGTATTCTGCTCTTTTTTTTTTTTTTTTAGAGACGGGGTCTCGCTCTTGGTCAGGCTGTTTTCGAACTCCTGACCTTGAGCTATCCACCCGCCTCGGCCTCCCAGAGTGCTAGGATTACAGGCGTGAGCCACTGTATTCTGCTCTTAAGGACAAGAGCCTTCAGGATACTTCAACCACCCCCTCTAATGACAATAAGATAATGTGGCAAATACAACAGTTAGAATATTGTCAAGTACACCTGGGAACAAGGCTGGGGAGAGATGATTAGGACACTGGAAAGATGATGGCAAGGCAGAAGTGTCCCCTTAGAAGTATACAAAGCCCAAGAGGCAACTTAAAGTAGTATTGAATAGCTGATGATAGTTTAGGACCTTTTGGTTATAATCAAGATGCCTGAAATCATATTTAAAAGTCAATCCTTCTACGGCCATACCAGCCTGAACACACCCGATCTCGTCTAAAAGTCAATCCTTAAATAAATAAAATCATATGTTTGTATAGATATGTTTTATTATTCAATTTACTACTTAACCTCAATATCTTCTTTCCTGGGTGGCTTTCCTCTTTTTCTATGCCTCCTTGGATTAGCCTGAGAGCTCATAGACTGTTCTTTCTTTCTTTTCCGATTCAAGTTAGATTCCTGAGGCCAGCTCTTCTTTAGAGTCTGAATGCATTTGTCAAACATCACTGGGTGGAATACTTGATTGGCTACGCTGCCTGTTCATAAAGAATAAAGAGTAAGCAGGCTAGATTTCATCATCTTGAAACATGTCTTTAACAACAGATTAAAAGTTAAAAAGCATAATACAGGCTTTTCACTAACTTGGAATAACAACGAACCTTTAGCAAAAGAGTACCATTGTCAACTTCAGCCTTAGTAGAGGAACAATAGTGCTGAATTGGAAATAAATAACAAGATTTCCACATCTGTTCATGATAAAGTAACTGGTTTTACACTTGTTCTTTTGCTGTAAACAACTGTTAAACTGGATGAAAATTTATAAAATAACCATTTTAAGACACTGGGCACCAGGCAGCATAAAGAATGCAATCTCTGAGAAAAGGAGGTAAACCCTAAAATTGCCTCAGTTTTGTAACCAGAGGCAATTTCTGGACAACAGCAGAGAAATGGTGGATCCAAGCAGATTATGATGGTCTTACTAAGTTGAAAAATCAGAGTCAGAAAGACAGGGAGATGTAATTTAATGGCTACTCTACTAGAGTAGAGGAAGCTACATAGAAAAAGAGCTCCAGAAATCTGCATAGGGCTGAATAGAAGCTATGCATGTATGGGGCAAAATTCCATCGCAGGGGGCAAAAAAATATTTCTAAGAAGCTAGAAGGTAAATTACATTCACAATTCACACAAGGCTGAGACACATTCGAGACCTTGTTAAACATCTAGAGCATTCAGTAGAGACCTAAGAAGAAACATACCTTAATAGCAGGGCTAAACTGGATATACAGTGAAGGTTACTTTGTATCTGCCCTGACAAAGTTTTAAAACAAGCCTCAAAAAGATCAATGGCTGCCTATCAAAACATACTTCAACATTACTTAAAGGAAAACAACAAAATTCAGACACTCAATAACCTAACATAACAAATGTCCAGGATCCAATAAAAAATTACTGGGTATGCCCAGTAATGGAAATGTGCCCAATGATAAAAAGAAAAATCAGCCAATAGAAACAGTCTAAGAAATGACAGAGGTAATAGAACTAGCTGACAACAACCTTAAAACAGATATTATAAATAAGCTCAAGAATTAAAAGTAAATATTAGCATAATAAGGAGAGAAATGAAAAAATTTTAAAAGAATCAAATGGAACTTCCTTTATCTGAAAACAAAACATTCGCTGGATGGGCTTAATAGTGGATCTGACATTACAGAGACAGAGATAAGCAGACTTAAAGATACGACAGAAGCACAGGAACCAAAAAAATTAATAAAGACTTAAGTGACTTATGGGAGACTCTCATGCTGTCAAAGATAGGAGTAACTGGAGTCCCAGTAATAAGGGGAATGAAGAAAACATTTGAAGAAATAACTTAAAAATTTCCAAATGTGTCAAAAACTATAAATCCACAGATCCAAGAAGCTCAGTGAACCCAAACATGATAAATACCAAGGAAATCACAATAAAGCATAGATAATCTAATAAAAAAATACCCCAAAACCTGTCAACCTAGAATTCTACATTAGGCAAAAACATTCTTGAAGGTGAAATAAAGACGTTTCATACAATCAAAACCAAAGAAAGTTGATGGCTGGCAGATTTGCATTACAAGAAATGCTAAAAAAAATTTTTTTCTGGCTAAAGGAAAATTATATGAGATGAAATCTTTTAAATATAAAAGAATTTTCTTGTTTTTAAAAAAATTCTATAAAAGATAGTTAAAGGAGAAATGTTAAGAATGAACTGTACAGTTTATAACATGTAGAAATAAAATATATAACTATGCATAAAGAATAGGAGGGGAGAGGTTGGGCGCGGTGGCTCACTCCTGTAATCCTAGTACTCTGGGAGGCCGAGGCAGGAGGATCGTTGAGGTCGGTAGTTCAAGACCAGCCTGA
This sequence comes from Cheirogaleus medius, assembly GCA_008086735.1. Classification (NCBI taxonomy): domain Eukaryota; kingdom Metazoa; phylum Chordata; class Mammalia; order Primates; family Cheirogaleidae; genus Cheirogaleus; species Cheirogaleus medius. Next base: position 1,569,606 of record VBSM01000639.1, on the reverse strand, counting down.
GCAAGAGCGAGACCCTATCTCTACTAAAAATAGAAAAAAATTAGCTGGGCGTGGTGGTGTGTGCCTGTAGTCCCTGTTACTTGGGAGGCTGAGGCAGGAGGATCCCTTGAGCCCAGGAGTTTGAGGTTGCTGTGAGCTATGCTGATGCCACAGCATTCTAGCCGGGGCAATAGAGCAAGACTCTGTCTCAAAAAAAAAAAAAAAAAAGAAAGAAAAGAAGAGGAGGGGAGAAAGGAAAATATACTGTCTTAAGGCTCTTACATCATATATAAATTGATATAATATTATCTGAAGGTAGACAGTTAAAAGTGCTTATTGTATACACAAAGCAAGAACTTTAAACATACACATACATGCAAAGATGTACAGCTCGTAAGCCAAAAGAGGAGATAATATGGGATATTAGAAAAGTACTCAATCCAAGCTAAGATGGAAAGAGGAAAAAATGGAACCAAAAACAGATTTAAAAAAATCAAAGATGGCAGAAACCTAACCATATTAATAATTACATTAAGTATAATTATTTAAATAGTTTAGACATTCCAATATAAAGGCAAACATCAGAATGGATAAAAAACATGACCAAATGATAGGCAGTCTACAAGAAACCCTTTATATGTGAACACACAGATAGGTTACAAACAAATGCATGAGAAATGATGTACCAGCCAAGGACAAATCATAAGATAACTGTAATGGCTATCCTATTATCAAAGTAGACTTTAAGACAAGGAATATAATCAGAAAAACAGGGCTGTAACACAATACTAAAAGGATCAATCCATCAGGAGGACATAACAATCAGAAATACATTTGTATCTGTCAGGCTGTCACAGAATTGAAAGGAGAAATAGATAAACTGACAATTACACTTGGAGATTTCAACATTCCTCTCTCAGTAATTCATAGAACAAATAAATAGAATATCAGGAAGATTATAAAAGACTTGAATGATATTTGCAACCAACTTGATCTAATTGATATTTACAGAACACTAGATCCAACAAAGGCAGGATACACATTATGGTCAAGCACAAATAGAAGATTCACCAAGTCAGACTCTATGCAGGGGTATTAAAAATAAAGTCAATAATTTAAAAGTACTGTGATCATACAAAGTATGTACTCTGATTCCAACACAATTAAAATAGAAATCAATTACAATAAGATTTCAGTCAAGTCCTTAAATATTTGGAAATTAAACTCAATGTACTAAACAACTCAGGTGTAAGAAGAATCACAAGAAAAATGTGAAAATCACTTTGACCTAAATGATAATGAAAATATATCAAAATTTGTGGGATGTAGATAAAGCAGCACTTGGAGAGAAATTTGTAGCATTAAACACTTAACATCAGAAACAAAGAAAAGTATGTGAGAACAAGGATCTAAGCATTCACCTTCAAAAGTCAGAACAAGAAATAGAAAAAAGTCAGAATAAGAACAAATTAAACCTAAAGTAAGAAGGAAGGAAATGATAGCCATAACACCAGAAATCAATGAAACAAGAAATGGACAAACAATAGAGTATAATCAATAATATCAAAAGCGGGTTCTTCAAAATGATCAATAAATTTAATAAACCTCTATCAAGACTGATTAAGCAAAAACAAAGAAATGTAAATCACCAACATCAGGCATGATAGAGGAGAGATATCACTACAGATTCTATAAACATAAACTTATTAAAAAAAAAAATCCAGGCTCAAATGATTTCACTAGTGGAGTCTACCAAAAATCTAAGGAAAAAAGAAAACCAATTTTTCACAAACTCTTCCAAAATACAGAAGAGGAAGGAACCCTACACATAACTCATTCTATGGACTGTTATTACCCAGATACCCAAGCCAGACAGACATCTCAAAAAAGAATATCCCTTATGAATACAGACACAAAAATCTTTAACAAAATATTAGCAAACTAAATCTGTCAAGATATAAAAAGGTTGGGGGATGGTCACGCTTGAAGCTCTGCCTCGAGGGGGGAAGGGGAGGCATGGGCAATACACGTAACCGCAATGTTTGTACCCCCATAATATCCTGAAATAAATAAATTAATTAAAAAAAGGATTACAGACCATGACCAAGGTCATGCAAAATTGTTTTAATACACAAAAATCAACCAATGTAATATACCATATTATTAGAATAAAAAGCAAAAACCACATGATCACTTCACAGATGCAGAAAAGCAAATGACAAAATCCAACAACCTTTCATAAAACACTCAACAAACTAGGAATTAAAGGGCATCCTTAAAAAACCCACAGGTAATATCATACTTAAAGGCAAAGAAACTGGATACTTTCCCAGTAAGATCAGCAACAAGATGAGGATGCCCACTCTCTACGTCTATTAAACATTGTACTGGAGGTTCTAGCCAGGGCAATCAGGCAAGAAAAAGAAAGAAAAGGTATCCAGACTGAGAAGAAGAAGTAAAACTATTGACAAAGGACATGATCTCATATAAAGAAAATCTTGTTAGAACTAATAAATGAATTCAGCAAGATTATAGGATATAAGACCAATAATCAAAAATCAATTGTACTTCCTCTGGGAGGCCGAGGCGGGTGGATAGCTCAAGGTCAGGAGTTCGAAACCAG
>VBSM01000639.1:1515645-1566904 GCA_008086735.1 Cheirogaleus medius | reverse complement strand
TTAAAAAAAAAAAAAGGACATACTGTGATTGAATATTATGTATCAACAGCATCCCAACCATAATCCAGAAACATTTAAAAATAGAAGGTAATTGGCAAGAATACCGCTTGCTGGTGCTATGTACTTCACAGACATGCTCACTTAATCCTTAAAACAATTCTATGACATGGGTCATCACTGCCCCATTTTATAACTGAAGAAACAAAGTATAAGAATTGAAAATAATGTGGAAAGAAAAAATGACAAAAGATTTGTCCCATCACATCAAGTATACATACCTGGTATTTCAAGTAGCAAAAAATAAAGCCCAGCAGCATGAAGGCCATATTCTCGATATTGCACACTGACTTTTTTTTTATGAACTATTTGAACAAAGTGATAGAATAATGCCACCAGTGTACTGTGGGAAATACTGTTCTCAGTGAATAAGGTCCAAATAGTCTGTGGAGAGAGGGCAAACCATAAAAGCCAATGATTAGAAAAGTCTCCTACTATTTGAATCTTACAAGTACTTATTGCCTTACAAAAAGAGGAATAGACCAGTCTGACTCTTAATGATAAATGTAACATCTTTAAAGAGACTGAAAATATTAAAATTAAGTCTATTATTATTCAAAATTACAAAGATAAATAAGTACACAAGAAATTTAAGTAATTTTTTGAAAAGAATTTTTTGGTAAGTTTGAAGCACATACACTTCTGAAATTATTATAGCTCAAAACTACAATAAGATTTTTGGGACACTGTATATTAGTGACCGCTTAGAAAAGTTACTTCTCCATCTAGATTAAATGTGCCCAAATTCATTTATCACTAATTACTAGGGAAATCAGAACAATTTGTTTAAATATAAATGTTCTGCAGATTGTGGGCAATGGGAGCAGGAAAGGAAAACACCTGCTGCTTCTCCCTCAATACATTTCATAAGGAGCCTAAGTGAGAAAGGAGACAAAACCCTAGAATAGAAACCATAATTTTATTAATTTTATCATTGTCCCATGCTTTCTCCTTTTAAACACTTGAAGAGGAAGTGAGTTATTGTAATAAACTAAACACGGCAGGAACTAAATATGGTTTATCCGTAAGTACTGTATCTTAAATAAAACATAGGTCCAATACATTTAAACAATTGGCCCTTGTACTTCCTGTCTCCTGGAAAAGGCAGAAGTGGTAGCCAATGCTTCAGATTAGCCCCACTGCTTCAGGCGTCCTCAAACTATGGCCCGCAGGCCACATGTCGCCCGCCGAGGACATTTATCCTGCCCGCTGGGTGTTTTTGCTGCCACTGCCTGTCCTGCTTAGCAGCCAACTGGTCCCGTGCCCACAGTGCGCACTCTCCAACAATCTGAGGGACAGAGAACTGGCCCCCTGTTTAAAAAGTTTGAGGACCCCTTAGCACATGCCATCTTAGAGAGAGACCATTGAAAGTCCTTTCTGCCATCTCCTTTCCTTCGCTAGGAAACTTCTGGAAGAAATCACCTCCTACCATCACAGTTTCACATCCTGATTCCTAAAACCATGTGCACCTCCATGCCACTCACCTTGGCGGTCACCCTGGACCTGTTCAGTCACCTGGGCTCTGTGATGCCGCAGCTGCGGTCAGGTCTTGGCACCAGTGATCACTCTCTCCCTGCCTTATGACTGCTCCTCCTCAGGCCTCTTTCAACCAGCTGTTTCTGTTCTGTTTTCTTCTCTCTCTAGGTGACCTCATGAGTCGCCGCATTCTGACATCCACCTTGATTCGCAGGACTCTTCCCTCTCTCCTGATCTTCCAATCCTTATTTCTGGCTACCTACTACGCCTCCCAAGGATCTCCTAACAGAACCTCATATTCAAAAATCTAAAATGGAACTCAGTTTCCACTTGACCTTGCTCTTTCTCCCTTATTCCCCACCTTGGTCAACAATGTCATCATTTTCCTAGTTTCAGAAAGTTTCTTTCTTCCTCTCACTCACTATACAGTCAATTTAGACTCTGCAGCATGTTGGAACTATCTGACAAGGGCTTCCTAGTTAACAAAGCCCCATTAATTCTACCTTAAAAAATGTCCCTAGTTTTTTAGCCTTCCTTTCGAATTCCCACAACCGTAACTCCAGACGGTGCCATTGACGCTCATAACACCCACATCATGATATAAGTCTCCCAAGGGATCTCTCTTGTACGTATTTTTCCCACTTCGGTCAAGAACATTCATCCTAAAACAGATTTATTCACATTACTTAGTCTATTGCTCACTGTAGCCTCTTCTACACAGGGCTGATTGTGAGGATTAGATGAGTTAACATATGCATGATGCTTAGAACAGAGCTTCATAAACAAACACCCTATTAAAAATGTTCCGACTCCACAGTTCACCCTCATTTAAAGCTCCCAGACTTATCTTCAGTCTACCTTACCATCCTATGTCCCACCCCACATTTTAAGAATTCTGTGTGCCATTCACCCACACCACTCATGTTCCCTCAATATTCTGTGCATATTCCCATCATGTAGCTCCTTCACTAGGAACCTCTACAACCCTAACTTCTGCTAGTCAATACCCTACCCATCTGTGAAGACTCACCACTAGCTACTTTCTTTCTGGAACCTTCCCAATCTTATCGTGCTCCCTTTTCCAACAGCCCTATTAGATGATATCTACACCTCTCTTGGAGCATTTACTTTTTACAATATGGTTCACAGAATATTTCCAGGCCACCTTAGACTCACAGTGGCACTGTACTTGCCTACTCCCTACAGCTTATGTGGTTAATGGACTCACTTGTGCCAGCGCTCAAGTGTCCACTCATCCTCCCTGGGAAGGCCCCTGACCTAGGGAGAGGCTAAGTATCTTAATCCTCACTTTGTCCACTAAGGTACTTAATTCAGTGCTTAGCATTATGTTGAAGGAGTGTTTAATTAGATGATTCAATCTTTGAACAGCTATGTGAAACTTGTAACTGAAATATTTTTTGTTAATTTAAGTGTATCAGAGATGCTAATATCTAAGTATTTTTTGCTCTGCCTCCCAGCCCTTTGGTTCTTTTTAGAAGTAATGATATAAATATTAATAAGCATATTAGATAGAACTCAATATTTAAAGGAACTCTTTGAATAAATCTGTTCGTAATTCAACTAATCATTCCTCAGTTTACTAATATCAGACTCTCCTAAAGTTAAGGTATGCTTGAATTGTTATTTGCATTTTTCTTGGACTTCTTTCCATGTTTGGTTTCTCTGGTATTTTTTGTTTTTGCCTTTATACTTTTCCTTTAATTTGCTCTTGTAAAAAAGTGGTCGTGTCTTGGGAAAAAATCAGACAAGTACCTTGAACCTTTTGGAAAGCTATTAGGATAGTCCAATTAATGAATGACATTCTTTATGTTACTCACATTGGACTCCCTATAAACTGTATACTAAAAAAGCTAAGCTTTAGATTATAATAATGATTTTCATCATCATTTTTAACACCTCAAGTTAGCTAGATTTTTTATTTTCTTACCTCCGTAGATCCATGTTCTTCAGTAGCAAAGGGGAAAAGGCTTTCATAGAGTTTTGTGAATGCACTCAATCCAGTCTCTATAATCTCTGACTCTATGCTGGGATCCAAAGGCTCAGTCTCTGTGAAATCCAGTTCCCACACTGTGTCTACCCATTCTAGGGGAAAATACAATGCAATCAGTAAGTATTCTGTAACAAGTAAAAAACCAATCACCTTTAGAATCTAGGTACATTCAAGAGGAGAAAAGCTTATTAGTCACAACTCACATTTAACTTACAATGTAGCATAATTAAAGGCAAGCATTAAAAGTTAAGAGAATCTTTTTCTTTTAAATCATAACTGACAGCTGGCTATTAGGTTAACTATCTTCTAAAAATATCAAGAAATAAAACAAGTTTAAGATATAACAGTTTTGGGGAATGACACTCCAAAACACTTAATGATCTGGCTTTCCCACATGTTAAATCTCGAGAAAAGAGGTTAAGCAGATTGCCTCAGATGCTCCTCTGTGAAATTCTCCTAACCAAGTTAATAAGCTCACATAAAGTGCACAGCACACTTTATTGGGCCCTTGGACAATAATGTAGCATGTTAAAAGACAGATGATTTCCCCAAGAAGTTTAAACTTCTTGAGAAAAGGCAAGCCAGATTCATACTCATAGAGACACTCAGTGACTTCATAATACACTGATGGGAAGGACGTATGTTGTGAGAAGGTCACACTAAGACAGCATATAGTTAGACTCTTTGACAATCTCTTACCTTTAAACCTCATACTTTTCTCACAAACTATATTTAATGTTTTCACTGTTATTTCCCCAAGCCTAAAATTAGTACTAGACAGAAACATAGGGACATCTCAAATTATTAATGAGGTGTTCCTTCAAATTAGTATTTTTAAAATATTTGTTCACCATTGATTTAGAGAAGTTGGGCAGGATATAAATAAAGACAAACAGAGTCAGGTGGCCTCAGCCTTTCTTTCATGGCTCAGCATTATGTGGCACTCAGCGAATGAAAAGTCTTATAATTAACTAGGTCTATCCTCCTTAGAATACAATCTGCCTATCATCTTTTGATACTTGAGCTTGGTCTTGGAGGAGGAAGTCTCTATACCTCAAGTGGCTCTGCCTAGTATTCCTTCCAAAGATATGCGATATGCTGCCTTAAAGAAAATATGAGAAATACAGTTGAATCTCTCCATATTTCCAGCAATGTTTAAAGCTCATTATAGACTACAACAAAAGTTTTCTCAGTTCTTATTTTGGCTTTGTCTACAATAGCTACCTACTGTCAGTAGCATCAAATCTAATTTAGAAGGCAGTAACTGGCCCTGATATCAGCCATTTGGTCATAGAAATCTTCTGTGTTGATTGTTGAGTGAGAGTATAGGAAAAACTGAGTTTGATTATTTTCTTCAATATTTTTACACTATTCAAAACAAATCCCTCACTATTTTCTCAGCTGTCAAATGCAGATAATTTCTGCTCTACTACTTCACTTAGGATTGAAGAGAAGAAACATATCATTTACTCACTCAAGAAACAATTTTGAGAAAATTCTATGGGAAAGCCTCTATATGTGCTAGAAATACAGAGATGAATGCTAGAGGGTTCTTGTCCACAGAGATCTCACCATCTCACACTTATAATACCAAAAAAGCAACCTACGATAGAAGACCATAGAATTTTGATCAGAACAAGGTGAATATCCTGACTTGTTCCCTTATGTGTAATTAGCCTCCTCTTCATCAATGAGAATACAGGATTGCTGTGAAAGATAATGTGTATAGAGGGCCTTAACAAAGTGCTAGCCACATAAAAGAGACTCATTGAATGATAGTTATTATTTTCACAATGGATAAGTTGTTAAAATAGAAATAGATTTGCAAAACATAAAATGCTAGAGAGTTTAATGGGAAATATTACTGGGGAAGGAGGAGGAGGGATAGAGGTGAGTTAGATGTTTCTTCAGTTGGACTTGAATGTAGGAGTGTGCCAGGGAAAGAAATGCAGAAAAGTGTACCCCAGAGAGTATAGCATAACCAAGCACAAAGGAAAATAAAGTATTTAGAAATGAATAGTTACAACATAGAGTGTGACTGCAGAGGGTGGGAATTAGTAGGTATTTAGCAGTTACTATGTGCCAGGTACCAAGTTCATTTTCACAAAAACCCTGAGACATCGGTATTATAATCCCCATTTAACAGATAAGCAAACTGAGGCTTAGTAAGGCTAAGCAACTTGCCCAGTAATACATGGTTGCAATGTGGTAGAGTCAAGAAACCAATCCAACCATTTCTGACTCCAACAGTTATGCTCTTGGAAAAGCATACTGGAAAGAATGGTGAAGGCTCTTTAAAGTCATGCCAAGGATCTGGTCATTTATTTAGGAAATGAAGGGGTAACATTAAAGGTTTAAAGATTTGACACATTTAAAGTTGTGTTTTCAAAAGTGGTCCTGCAGAGGTGTGGGGGATGGGCTGGCACAGTTAACATTGGAAAGCAGCTAAGATACTCCCACAGTTGCTCAGGTTATTGGCTATAATGAAGGCTTGCGCCTGGGTTACAGAATCAGGAATGGAGCGGGAGGACATGAGACACCTCTGAAGCAAGACAATCGGTGGTGGTGGGCATGAAAATGGACGCAGGAATGCCAGGACTCCCAGGTTGGTGGCTTGGCTAGTGCCATTAGGTGGCTCTGGGAATCCCAGTTTCATTCACGTGACATTTGATGATGTCTGCGTGTCAGACATCCGGCTGAACCTATGAACATGAAGTTCAAGAAATAGGTTTGGCAAGAAAGAGATTTGCAATTTAAAACCACCAAAATAGATAAGAGTACGTATGTCCACGAAGATTTGCAGAATAAGAAGGCGAAGGCCGAGAAAACATATGCACGAGCACTACAAGAGACTTGCCAACATTAACTATTTCTTTTAACGGTTACGTGACTGGGTTGAGTTCCTATGGTAAACCGGCTGGCCACTATCCTAGTATGGCACAGCTCCAGGGACCCCAGGCCCTGCAGAGAGCCCTCACCCCACCCCCACCCCCACCCCCACCCGCACTCCGGCCAGCCCCGGGCTAAGGTACAGTCGTGGATGCAAAGCAGCCCAAGTCTGTACCCCGGGCCTCGCGGCTGCTCTTCCTCACCGAGGCTGAGATCCAACGGGCACCAGGGCTGCAGGCCGCACCCAAGGCCCGGCAACGCCACCATGTTCCCCCCAGGCACCGGCTCGCCTCCGCAAAGCTCAACTTTCAAAGCTCGCTCCCGCGCGCGCTCCGGGACGTTCCTGCTGACCAATCACAACGCGCAGAATTTCCGACAGACCAGTCAGCGTGCCGAACTGTTTTCATTCTATTAACCAATCAGCTGGGTCGTGCGCCACATGCGCAAAGAATGGGGCGGGCTGAAGACTGGGGGTTAAACAAGGTTCGTCGGGGCGACTTTCTCAGCTTTCCCGTTAAAGTAGGAGCCAGGAACTAAGCTAAAGCCTAATAGCGTCTTTCCCGCCTTGTTTTTCTTAAATGGGAGGAAATGGAAAGACTATTTGAGAGAGGGTACTTCCTGTAATAACTGTCACCTTTGCCCCCGTCAGGCGACATTTCGCGTGCGGGTCAAGGGCTACCTTCACCCGTCAGCACGCGAACGTCGTACATAACCGAATGTGGAAGGTAGCCCAGCGTAGCTCGATACGGGAAAAGCAAACAAAAGCATTCCAAGAAGACAGCTGCAGTTCTTTTGATTTTACGGGTCGTCTGGGCCCGGATTCTACCGGACAGAGGCTGTGGCTTCCATATCAACTGAGGGAGAGTCGGGCCTCCCCTGCACATGCGCAGTGAGCACACCTCCTGGCGGCCGGGAGGCCCAAGCCAGAAAGAAGCGTGCGCATGCGCGGGGCATCTCCAGTGCATCCGGGCTGGAGCTCACCTCCCCCCTCCCCCGCCCGACGCCGCCGAAGCACCTGGGTGCGTTAAGCCGCCGGAGGCCGGGCAGGTGGCTGCGCGGCTCTGTGCTGGACCCCACCTGGTGGGCGCAAGCCTCGCGCACCCGGCTCCGCGCACCGCCCTCCACCGCTAGCACCGCCGGCCCTCGCCCGTTCACTGCCACTGGCGGCTCGGCGCGGCGCACTGCTCCTCGGTGCATTGCTGCTCGGGGCGCTGCAGCCCGCAGCCGCCTGCCTCTCCCGGCCCTGCCCCTCCCCCGTGGAGCGAGGCTGTCGGTCGTCGCCCACCGCCCGGCTGCAGCAGCGGAGCCCGGCTGCAGTGCGGCCGCCGAGCGCGCTCCCGCATCGGGCCCTCCGGCCTGCCTTCCCTTAGGGCAGCCCGCGCCCCGGTGGAAGGGAGCGGTCCCTACCGAGACCTGCCCGGCCCGGCGGTGAGATGAGCTTCTTCGGCTTCGGGCAGAGCGTGGAGGTGGAAATCCTTCTGAACGATGCGGAGAGTAGGAAGCGAGCCGAGCACAAGACGGAGGACGGGAAGAAGGAGAAATATTTCCTCTTCTACGACGGGGAGACGGTCTCCGGGAAGGTGAGCCTTGCGCTCAAGAACCCCAACAAGCGCCTGGAGCACCAGGGCATCAAGATCGAGTTCATCGGGCAGATCGGTGAGTCGAACCCCGGGACCTCTCTCCCCCAGCGTCGTCAGCCGGGCCAGGGCTGGGAGGCGGGCGGGGAGCAGCGTGATCAGGCCCAGCTCCGGCGAGGCCTGGCACAGTGGCTTGTCAACTGCAGCCTGAGGCCTGGGGCTCAGACACAAGTCCCGCTGGTGGGCGACTCCCCCTGCCTTACTGTCCTCCCTGCGAGAAGTGACAGTGCACTGCCAGGGAGGTGGGGAGGCGGTGCGCGGGAGGGAGCGCCCTGCTGTGCCTCGTCGAACGCTGCCTCTGGGTACTCCTGTCTCTTCAGCATGCTCTCAGCTGTGCTTCTTGCCCTCAGGATTTCAAAGTGAGGTGCTCCGCCATAGCATGCAGGTGGGTTTGTCAGGGGGGACCTCCCAGTACTGGCTTTCCCATGGACTGGCCATCTACAGCTGTCAGACCCAAAGTTAAGCTGGTCCTGCGAGCCCACCTCCCTGCACCTCCACCCACACCCTTTTCTCTATAGAAGTGATGTGGGAGAGGGAGCTCACCAGTACTCTCTTATCTCGCCTCAGCTCTGAACTACCTATCCTTGTACATGCTTTGAGAAAGAAGCCCTGTAATTTTCAGTCCCAGTCTGACTGCTTGCCTAGCCTGCATTTCTCAAACTTTTTATTAGAATCCGAGTTTTCAGTTGTCTGATTTTCTCCTTAAAGACAAAGAATGATGTTTCTGAAACCACAATTAAGTGGTCAGAATTTCTCAATTCTCTAACAGTCTCCAAACATTATTAACCATGAGAACTAAACAGGAATGTTTAGTCTGTGTCTGTACCATCATTCCCAGGTGGTGGTACCTTGCCAATATATGAAAGATGACCCAGAATGTTCCCTGCCCCAGACAATATGAAATGAGCTGTTCTAAGAGGATCGGTGTCCAGGCCTCCCTGTGATCTAAAGGAAAGGTAGTTGAGGAGGCTACTTGCTGTTCCTCCCCTGCCTGGTTTCTTGGTAAACTCCTTAATCCCAAGACATCATCCATGCTGAATTTTCTCAGAAACTTTTGTTGCTTCCACTAGTAATTCTTTCTGGGCCTCTGGGCATTCTGGGCTAAGTTGACCATGAGACTTAAGTCCCTCTCTGGGCCTCAGTTTTCTCAACTGTCAAGCAAGGATAATAAAATCACCTGGTGAGAATGTTGGGCATATAAGGGAATCCTGCTTCATGCCCCTTATAGAAGATCCTTTTATAAAATTATAGTAGTTGATGTAGTGATGTTTACACTTCATAAATTCAGTTATCAATCACTGGCTTACTGCTCTTCCTCCATACCTCTTACACTCCACCCCCACAATAAGATTGCCATACTTACTTACAGGGAGCGCGTGTCTCAGCACCATGCCTTAAATCTCTTCAGCCACAGGGGCCCGGCACACCTGGTGCTGCGATAGAGCCAATTCCAGTTGCGTGCTTAAAGTATATAGCTCACCCTCAATTATCCGTGGTTACATGACATAGTAAGAGAATAATACAGAATGATGGACAATACGTTTCTTATTATTTGGTTTGGGGATGTATTTCTTGATCAAGAACAAGGCATTAAAATAACCTTTCTAGATATGTTTGATGTGAAAGGGAGTTTGTGTTCCTAAAATACATACATTGACAGATAAGTAAAGATGGTACCAGCCTATGTGGAGGCACAAAGTGACTTTTCTGAAGCTCTTAAATTCCTCCTATTTTATCCTTCTGGTTTCCCCAAAGAAGCAAGATGTGAAGTGTTTGTGTCGCAAACCTAATAAACCTTAGACAGTCATTGTGAACTGACCTCAGGGCACCAGAGCGAGACTAGTGAGTAACTTTGCTGAAGTTGCGGTTGTGTGGTTTTCTCCTTCATTGCACTCTTTGACTATGTATGAAGTGGGTGGAACTTGGGTTGGGTTCTGAGGTCTGGCTGTATGGGCGACCTGTGAGGGTAAGAAGGTGGACATCACTGAGCTCTGTCCCCCTTCCTCGTTGGTTTGGAGGCAGGCAGAGGTGTGACCTTTGCCCCTTGTCCGCTCTCATTGTAACTTGCTCTGGAAATCTCCTCTGCACCCATGACTTCAATGTCATCTTATATTCTGATGGCTTCCACAGTTTATTTGTCCTGACTGGTATTCTCTTCTGAGTTTCACACCTGTCTTTCCAGCTGCCTACTAGACATGTCCACCTGGATACCCAATGGGTGCCTCAGAGACACATCCCAACAGAAACCCTGCCTTCTCTCTCTCTGTGTCCCAGGCCCAGCCCCATCCCTGCTACTTCTCCTGATTTCTCCATTTTGGCCTATGTCACCTGGGTCCACTCAGCCTCAGAAATCTAGGAGTCATCTCAGGCTCTTCACCCCCCCTTCCATGCATACAGTTGGCTTCTAAGTTTTGCTCTTCTCTAATAGCTCTGTAATATATCTTAAATATATCTTAAATTGGGGTCTGCTGTTCATTCTCAATGCTACTGCTTTTATTATTTCTATGTGTAGTAGCCTCCTGACTAGTCTTCCTGCCTTTGTTTCCCTTTCCTTTCAGGTCATCTCTGTAAGAATGAACTAGCTAAAAGGCAGTCCTAACATTATCAGTCCCCTCCTTAAAATTCTTCTTGACTCCCATTGTTTAAAGCGGAAAAACACATCCAAATCCTTCTGGAGTTGGCCCCTGCCTCATCTCCCCCTGCCCTTCACCCACACCACCTGTGGCTTCCTCAAAATATCCTATTTCTTCTGGAATCTTGGTATCTTCCCTTTGTATGGCAACATCTTTCTGCAAGGTGTTACCTTCCACCCAAACTTTTAACTCCTTCCTCAAAGCCCAGCAAACACCCACACCCATCAGAAAGCCTTCCCTGACTTCCCCAGGCTAACCTGAGTGCTTCCTCCAGTGACCTTCCAGAGGCCTCACTAATCTCTCTTCAAGCAGGATATGACAAGGTTGTGACTTTTTTTTTTTAAACTTGTCTGTCTTCCTCACTAAATTCAGAGATCTGAAAACCAAGGACTGCCTTCAGTTCATCATTAGTGTAGAGGCTAATCTCGTCTTAGTGGCCAGATAGCATATAGAAGGTGCCCAATAAATATTTGTTAACTAGGTACATTGGTCAGATCTAAGAATTGACAGAAACTATTCTTGAGATTTTTTTTTTCTCATCTCCTCCTAGATAAGTGAGTTATTTTAATGAAAGAAAGGGAGAGTGCAGGTTTGCTTTGCTGGTTACCTTTAAGTGTCTGGGCTTCCTGCTTGTGTTTGTGGAGGAAGCATCAATGAGTGAGGTGCATCCCTTAGTAGAGGCTGCTGAAAACTTGCATGACTCACCGGCTGGTGTGCCCCCGCTGGAGCAGCACCCTCACTGAGCGGCCTGGGATAGAGGAATGTTGAAGCTGATGTCAGCTCACCGCTCTTGCATCTTTCTCTCATCACACTATCCTATGCCAACTTGAGGCTGATTTCTTCCTGTATGTAAGAAAATACGAGTTGTCAGACCTGTGGTCCATCTGGTACTGCACCAGCTGCTCAGATGTTGCAGTTTGTATGTTGCCCTCTGAGGGTATAAGGTCTTATTTATTCACTTATGTCGTGCATGTTTTTCTGTTACCCTCTGTAAGTTTTTGAGGCTGCACTGGGATCCTCCTGCACCTAGCGTACTTTTTCTGATGACTTGGTTTGTGTTCTAACACTGCCAGCACAGGCGTGGTGAGGGCATCTCCCAGGCCAGGTCCATAGGATAGACCTTTTCACCTTGCAGGTAATGCCCACATCTTTAGAAAGATGCAGTAGTCTATAAGGAGCACCGAGTGAAGAACTGTGTTTGTGAGAAGGAGGAGGAGGGGCCATTGTGCAGCTGGACGCCTTTGGGGAATACTGGTAGGGGATGGAAGGCAGATTTGGGACACCTGGGAGACCAACGGGGCTAAAAAAAACCAACATAATTAGAAACTTGCAGAGCAGGGCAGACACAAACATCCCTGCACTCCAAAGCCAATAGACATTATCTAGATTTTTTTTTAAAGTTTGTAATAAACCCATCAGTACCAATCAGGCCTGTACTTATAAAAACTCCAGAGGCTTTCTGTATTTCAATTCATTAACCCTTGAAATACTAAGTAAAAGACACATTAAGATTAAATGGATTGATTCCAGCCTATTTACCAAGCTGCTAGCAGAGTTTGGAGCCAAGCCACTTCTGGCTGGGCACAGGTGGCCTGGAGGTGCTACTGCTCCTCAGGTTTACCAGGGCCAGGAGATGGCTGTGGGGTGTGGCTGACACGAATCTTGCCCAGGTTGCCAGCCAACAAACAGTGGCTGGGGAAAATCAGATGAAGAGGAGGCTGTTTGGAGGGCTTTTTGCCCTTGCTGAGTTATGTTTCTTCTAAGACTAGCATGAAGCATGGATTAAACATGATCCTGTCCCTGCAGTGACCCCCAGGGTGTCTGTCATGGGATGATCTATAGTGCAAAACTGGCTCATTTTCTTTCCAAAGTGGCAAATTCATTTCTCAACCATTGGTGGCAAGTTTCACTATGAAAACATCCTGAGTACAAAAGTTATTTCTTCCTGTTGGACTGAGAAGGAAACTAAAGACAGGGTAGTTACCTTAACAAAAAACTTAGTTCCTACTTCTAGCCCAAAATGTCTGGTCTCTGAGGACTTTTGTGGTTGGGAAGAATGAGGGGTGACTTGTGGTTGCTTCTTTGAGATGGAATAGAGGCATTTTACAGTCTCTTTAGGGCCCAAACCTCTTGTGAGAACAGCCTTAGAGTTTCTGTTTTAATTTATGCAAGAGGAAACCAAACTTTCTGGCAAATAAGAAAGTACTATCATTTCTGCTCCTTCGCCCTAAAATGTTTGCAGAAGCATTGCGAATGGCTTCTAAATTACAGGTTAAAAAGGCCAGTCCAGCCCAGCTCAGACCACACACTGGCCACTCTTCCATGACATTTGAGGTAGGAGCTGATATTAATATGTGTCCAGGAGCAGAGGCACTAGGGAGAATGTGATGCTATGCAGGGAAGGACTTCTACCCCATGTCCCTTGCTGGGGTAGGTGGAACCGTCTACACTGTTGCTAGGATCCATGAATGCTGGCAACCTGAGCACTCTCAGAGCCTTCTCTGTTTTGTTTATTTCTCATGTTGCCTTTGGGCTGTGTTCTCACATTTGTGTATTTTTCCATCCTTCTCTTCTCATCTTGCTCTTGACTCTGGGATTTCCCACTTAGCTCATGGACCTTGGGGTCTTAGCTCTGTCTGCTTCTGTCCCCTGGAACTATGGTGAGTCTAGTGCTTGGGAGCTGAGGGACTAGGTTCCCAAGTTAAGGGTTCAGCTCCCACATGGGAGCCAACACCAGCAACCAGGGCTCATGTAGCAGGAGTAAGCAAAAGAGTCCATGTCACTGGGGCTGGCCACTGCTCTGTTCCCACCCTATTCCTACACTTCCTTACTTTTATTGAGGGGCACACTTACTGGATTGCTCACCTACCCCCCCCCCGCGACCCCCATCATTTGGAGTTGTCATCTCCCATTTAGTGGCTTTGTGGGTTATCACTCACTACCCAGAGTACTGCTCACTGCTGAAACCATTTAGTGTTTGCAAGAGAAAGTAGATTGTTTGTAATAAAAGATTGATTGAAGTGTAACTACATAGGAAATCAGCCACAAACCATAACCACAGAATATACTGTGAATTCATATGGAAGTGACATCACTAGTGTGGGGTTATCCACGCTACTGCCATCTTCACAAGTTGGATAAATCTTTTTTTTTTTTAATTTAAGTAGAGTTAGGGTCTTGCTCTTGTTCAGGCCAGTCTTGTACTCTTGGCTTCAAGGGATCTTCCTGCCTCAGCCTCCCAATGTGCTAGGATTACAGGCATGAGCCACCATGCCTGGCCAAGTTGGGTAAATTTTATGACAGAGCCCACTCTGCTTCAGAATGCTCCCCTGTCAGGGGCAGCTCCTAGACCAGCAAGGGGGTGGATTTTGCTCTCAGACTGAAAAGAACCACCTAAAACCATTTTTCTCTTTCTGGAAATGATTCTTGCCCTAGGGCAGGGATGAACACTGTGTTTGCTCTGGGGAGGCAAGAGATCTGGTTTCTTGGGCCCAAGAAGCCTTTGATGGTAATCTGGGCTCAGATCTTGTGCTGTCCAGGCTGGACGCAGAGCAAACACAGCTCTTCCCCACTGCCATTAATGCTTAGGTTATCCCTGAGAGAGCTCACCTCCTGTGTCCTGGAGATGCCATGAACCAGGCCTACTGGGCAGTTGTCCCAGAGACTCTTTTCTGTGGACTAGTCTCCTTCTCCCCAAGCAGCAAACCACAGAAGCAGCGAGTGTACTCTGCCTGCTCCGTTTTCCCAGTTCAGCTGCCTTGCTTTCAGTTGCAGCCTAGCATAGGACTTGAACCCAGAAATACCTGAGGAGTGGTACTGTGATGTGGCTACGTGTAGTCGCAGTCAGTATTAAGAGGTCACAACTGCAGGGCCAGGTGCTAGGGAATACCAGGGAGCTGGGGATATAGTCAAAATGGAAAAGAAAGACCATGTATATATGGTACAACTTAATACTTAAGTAGCAGAATACAGACATAAAATAATATAGGACAAATGGGTGGTGTGAACTTACAAAGAAATACAGCCTAGGCAACATAGCAAGGCCTTGTCTCTATAAAAATTTTAAAAAATTAAAAATTAACTGGGCCTGGTGGTGCACACCTCTAGTCCCAGCTACTTTGGAGGCTGAGGTGGGAGGATCATTTGAACCCAGGAGTCAAGTCTGGGCAGGGTGTCTGAGCAACAGAGTAAGACCTTGTCTCTTAAAAAAAGAAAGAAAAAAATACCAGAACTGTTTCCTGAAGAGGATGAATTTAAAGCAATGCTTCTCAAAATGTGGTACCAGCACCCACTAGGTGCTTGTTTACATTTCCTGTTAGAAATGTAAATACCCAGGCCCTACCCCAGACCTCCTGAATCAAAAATATCAGAGATGGGGGGCCAGCAGTCTGTGTTAACTGGCCCTCCAGGTGATTCTGATGCACACTGAAGTTTGAGAACCACTGATTTAGATGGAATAACATTAAAATGTCCATGTCAGGTTGGCCACGTGCCCTCCTTTTTGAGTGATAGCAGAAGCTAGCAGTTATATTTATTGAGTACTTGTTCCCTACTAGTTACTATCCTAAATCCTTTACCTACATTAGCTCTGCTACCTCTTGCACAACCTTATGCAGTGGGTTGTGTTATTACCCTCGTGATACCAGGTCATAGAAACAGATGCAGTTTAGGAGGAGACCTGCTATAGTCTCAGCTCTGCAACCAAGTCAGTGATGCCAAGCCAGTCATGCCACACTATGCCTCAGTTTCCTTATCTGTTAAATGGTGATAAGGCCTGTCCCAGCTGTCTTACAAGATTATAAGGATGATATGATTAAGTAAACTGTACCTATCCTTTCAAAAGTTAGAAATGTTGAAAAGCTGTTTAAAGAAATGTGGCATTTGTGACATGGTGCTGTGACTTATTCCTTTCTAAGAGACGCCGTCCTAATATCCTGGAGCAGGGTTATATTGGGTTCTTTTTGTGCCATGAGATTTCACTACATAAAACAAAAGAGTCTTTGGAAAGGGGGTCAGCAAACCAAGGCTAGAAGGGGTCTGTTTTGGGGAGAGGTCCTTCAGAAGAGAGGTACCTCCAGCCTGGAGCCCCCTCCCCAGGCCCCATGTAGCTCAGGATCTGATAGAGGAGGGCATTGCTCTCTCTCCAGAACTCTACTACGACCGTGGGAACCACCATGAATTCGTGTCCCTGGTGAAGGACTTGGCCCGGCCTGGAGAAATCACCCAGTCGCAGGCCTTCGACTTTGAGTTTACCCACGTGGAGAAGCCGTATGAGTCCTACACAGGGCAGAATGTGAAGCTGCGGTAAGTTGTGCCTACTACTTCCTCACTGTGCCCCAGAACCTGCCCCACATAGACAAGGACCTGAGGTTTCTGAGGATCTTTATATGGGCAGTGAGAAGAAAGAGTATTATGAGCTGTGGTGTGCTGGTAAAGGTTTAACAATGGACTCTCTGGAAGGAAAGCTGCCTGGTTTGTAGAGTTTGTCAGTTTCTGTAGTGTAACTATTCCCACCACAGCCAATTTCAGGCTATCAACCTGATGTCCCTAAATGCAGAGGTGGGGGGAGATGTGCAGTAGCCACCTTTACATAGCATTACCATCATATGGGGACACCAAATGTATATTCCCTGAAGAACAGAAGGCATTATAAAGCATAGGAAAATAATTGGGAAGCAATAGGTTTTTAGTACGTATTATCTTTGTTTTTAACATTATTCATATAATTGTAAGTTTATATAATTTAACTTTAAATAATTGCTGTGTTAAACAGCCAATTCATGAAATTCCTGAAAATTTAGCAGTCTGTTTTTGTCACTGAGTTGGCCCCAGCAGTGCGATCTTGAGCTCTGCACCTCAGCCTTCTCACTTGAAAAATGGGTAATAGATTTGGATTCTAATTCTAGATCTGTCCTCTCCTTCTCCTGGGGATGATAAGAAAATAAAATGTAACACAGTATGACAAGTTCTTGAAACATTAATGAACACATTATAAGTACATGGGATTGTTTTTACTGTTCTAGTCTTGGAAACTGAAGATAGAGACTGGTGCCTGGGTCTCTGGGCTGAGAAAAATTCACAGCAGCTATAGACTCTTAGATGCAGCCTCAAGATTATGTGATGTCACTGGCATAAAGCAGACTCCTCTTCCACTCGGAATACTTGATTCTGGGTCTTGATACTGTCTCATAAGATCAGCTTGTTTCATCCACTGAAGGCCTGAGTTTAGGATGGTGTAGACTACAGCAAGACCTTCACCTCCCTTCTTTCTCCTGGTCTCCCCTCTTCCATCAGAAAAGTGTTTGTAGCCTCTTCTTTTTAAATCTTTGCAGAGAGGTCTAAGCAGCGACATTACCCCCACTAAAGACAGTGTTTCATGACTGCACTCACAGAAGGCAGCAACACTGAGGTCTATCTAGTTGTCACTTAAGCTCAACTGTGGGATTTATTATTTAGTCTCTTTTTTCTTTTATGCAGTGGATTTGTTTTAAATGTTTTTATGTCAGAAAGAAAGGTGTTGAAAACAGTATGAGAGTTCCTGAAAAAATTAAACATAGAATTACCATATATGATCCAACAATTCTACTTCTGGCTATATATCCAAAAGATTTCAAAGCAGGATCTCAAACAGATACTTGTACACCCCTGTTCATAGCAGCTTTATTTACAATAACCAAAGGTGAAAGTAACCTAAGTGTCCATCCATGGATGAATGGGTAAACAAAACGTGGCATATACATACAGTGGACTATTATACAGCCTTAAAAAGGAAGGAAATGCTGTCACATGCTACAACATGGATGTGCCTTAAGGACATGATGCCATGTGAAATAAGCCAGTCACAAAAGGACAAATGCTGTATGATTCCACTTATATGAGGTCCCTAGAGTAGTCAGATTCACAGAGACAGAAAGTAGAGAGGCGGTCGCCAGCAGCTGGAGGAGGGGGAAATGGGGATTTAGTGCTTAATGAGTGCAGTTTCATTTGGGGAGGATGGAGAAGTCCTGGAGGTGGGTGGTGGTCATGGTTGCACAGCCATGTGAATGTAATTAATGCCACTGAACTGTACCCTTAAAAGTGGTTAAAATGGTAAATTTTATGTTATGTGTATTTTACCACAATAAAAAAAGAAAGAAAGGCATTACTGTCCAAATTAGATGAAGGTTTGAGGATTCATGTTGAGAAAGCAAGGAGGTAAAGATGAAAAAATTAGTTGAGGATAGTTTATTTTTTTCTATTTTTGTTGTTGTCATCATTGGTACTGTTGTTAGAAGACAGAGTCTTAACTCTGTTGCCCAGGTTGGAATACTGTGATCATACTGCATGATCATAACTCACTGCAGCCTCAAACTCCTGGGTTCAAGCGATACTCCTGCCTCAGCCTCTCAAGTAGCTGGGGCTACAGTCACAAACCACCACTCCCAGCTAATTTATTTTTTGTAGAGATAGAGTCTTATTATGTAGCCAGGCTGGTCTTGAATTCCTGGCCACAAGCAATCCTCACACCTCAGCCTCCAAAAGTGCTGGGATTATAGGCACCATACCCAGCTACCTTTTTTTTGCCCGTAGAGATAGCATCTCTTCTGTTGCTCAGGCCAGTCTAGAACTCCTGGCCTCAAGCGATCCTCCTGCCTTGACCTCCCCGAGTGCTGGGATTACAGGCGTGAGCCACTGCTCCTGGCCAAGGACAGGTCACAGAAGATGTAAATTCCAGATTAAGAACTTGTATCTTATTACACAGGTGGAGGGAAAACATGAAAAGATTGTTTTGGCCTTTTTTTTCTTTGTTTTTAGGCAGGGGAATGATTCTTTTGGAAGATTAAAGTTAATATGTAGCATTTGATGGATGGGAAGAGTGTGGAGACAAACTGTCAGAAGGCCAGTATGAGGTCCTCAGAGTTCTACTTTGGTGGACACAATGGGAACAGGCAGAAGCAAGGAATTTGCCAATGAGTAGAGGTGGAGAGAGAGGGCCATCGGGAGGAAGAAGTGTTTTGGAGATAAGATGGTTCATCCTATTTTAGAGAGGAGGTTGAAGTACTCGCAAAATAAAGAAGTGTAAAAGTTCACCGGACAATTGGAAATGCAAGCCTGGCACTGAGGACAGAGGGGAAACTTAGAAATGCACAATCAGGAATCATCTGCTCAGAGGTAATAACTAATAACGTTTTTCAAGGAGAGGGGCTCAAGGGAGAAGAGCCAGGACCCACTGGGAACCAGGAGGAGGATGGAGAAGGAGGGGAAGGAGGAGGTGTTTCACACAACACTGGATTTGGCCACTGGGAGGCCACAGGTTCCCTTCAGGAGAGCAGTTTCTGTTGGGGCATGGAGAGAGAAGCAAGGGGCTAGGAGTAGTGGCTGGTGCAGGAGCCGCAGCAGTCAGTACACGTCCTGTCTGGTGACGGCAGTCTCTGAAGAAAGAAAAGGAAAGGATGGGGTAAGTCAAGAGTGAAAGGCCTGGAAAGGATTTGGGGGATTGACTTTGGACCTTTTTATAGACTCAACAGAAGAAGCCTTGAGGTAGAGATTGATGATCGGGAAAATCAGAAAAGTAGAAGGATCAAGATGCTGGACCAAGGCTCCCACATTAGAATCACTGGGAAGCTTTTAAAAATGCAAATGCCTGTGTCCCTCTCCTGAGCAATTACATGTCAGATGTGCCTAGGCAGCAGGATTTTTAGAGCCTCCACCCCCAGGCGATTCTGAAATGTGCATCCATATCGAGAGTCCTTCTGCCAGATGGGGGAGAAGAAAAGGTCTTGAGAGTCAGAGGTGCTGTTGGAAAGAGGATGGGTGATGAGGCAGAGACATGTTTAGGCCCTCAGTAAGCAGCAGCACAAGCAGAGAAGGGAGAGAGTTATAAATCTTGGCTATAAATTCATCTCAGAGTAAAGAGCAGTGTTTTCTACAGACAAGCCCCCGAGAGCTGTTGAGCAATTAGAAAAGTGTTAGGGACAGATGTCTTGGGCAATGTGATGGAAGTTGCTGAGAAGGACAGGAACGATTGCAAGGAGTCAGTGCCACATGGAGGATAGTAGCCTAAATGTATAGTTGATATGGTTAGCATATCTTTTTAACTTTCTCCAGTAATACATGACAGGTGGTGGGGATTATCCAAATTTTATTAAGAAGAAAATATAAAGGGCTTTCTCCCCATTGGATATTAACACAGTGTGATTCAAGGGGACAGGGATACTGGGGAAGGCAGTGCTGAACTGGCCGGCCACAGAGGTCGGGCTTGTTAAACCCTTCAGGGGTTGTGTGTCTGTTGTCTTTCTATTAATAACTTGTCCCCTACCATGGCAACCTGCTCCCCAAGGACCCTAGGTTCAGCCAGAGACTTGTTATTCCAACAGACCAGCTACTCTCTTTGTCTGTTGCATGTAAGGTTTGCTTTTCCTGGAATGCCCTTTTCTCTCTCCCACAGCACTGGACCAGTGTCTGAATCAGCCCTTCCCATGTGTCCTACTTTTTTGTTTATTTGCCCATTTCCCCTAGTGGGTTTTGAGGCTGGATCCGATTCATCCTATGCACTGTGCTTAGCTCGGTAAATGTTTGCTGAATGAATAGCTGACTTAATTTCTCCATTCCCCATTCCTCTCTTTTAATTATGAAGGACATAAGAAAGGTTTATTGATTTAATATTGTTAAATGAATAAGTGTGCAAATATAAGAGTATGAGACATATCCCTGTGTTCAAAAGCCAGGAGTTAGCTGAAGAAATAAAATTCATACAAAAATACATGGTAGATAGTAGTAAGAGCTATGAAGGGCCTAAGTATAACACACTGTTGGAGTACAGAGCAGAGAAGTCACTTTTACTTGGAGCAGGGTTCTTAACCTAGAGGCATGGGCTCCAAAAAGTGATTTGGGGGCAGGGTCTTTGAACTCCCTACAATTGTAGTTGCAATGTTTTATGTTTAGGTGCATATGTGCATTTTTTCCGGGAGCAAGGTCTGTAAATTCTCAAAGGGATACAAAGCCCTAAGAGGTTAAGAACCTTGTAAGGGATTCTCTCAAGTGGACCATTTTGGTTCCTATAGCTAGGTAGCATCTGGAAACGAGGAGTATTTATTCATGACAACTCCATCTCCTACAGCTATTTCCTTCGAGCCACCATCAGCCGCCGCCTCAATGATGTCGTCAAAGAGATGGACATTGTAGTTCACACACTCAGCACGTACCCGGAGCTGAACTCCTCTATCAAGATGGAGGTTGGAATTGAGGACTGTCTGCACATTGAGTTTGAGTATAATAAATCCAAGTAAGTGTCCCAGGCCCCAAGACTATGGAATTATTATTTAATGAGGTTAAGAGAGAACGTGACCCGAATGCAAACTGTAGAGCCCTATGACTCAACTGCTTCATGGGGACATGCTGTGAGGTAAAGACTGCAGAAATAATACAGTGAATATGTGTGTTAGGATACCTACAGGTAGGCTGACCAAGAAATACAACTTCATTTGCTTAAGTGAAACCGTATTAAATTAAGGTGGTATGTTTAAGTTAAACATCCTTTGATGCCTTTCCATGTCAAGCTAAACTAACTTGAAGGTTATTTGTTTTGGATTCAGGTTCAGCTATTTCCTTCTACTGGTAAGAATAATTTCAGAATGCCATTCCGTTATCATTTGTTTCCTCCATATATGTCTTTAGAAATCAAAATAAGGAAACCAAACACTGGCCGTAGTTTGCTGCTTCCTCCCTAAACTAAAATAAATTGTAGCAAAGAATACCTGATGTATTTTTATAAAAGTCTTAAAATAACTTTAACTGGCAAGTTGGGAAAATGTATATGTTTTAAATGGTGTTTACTGTTAGAACATCAAAATATTTAACTGCTTATAAATCACAAAACTTTTTGACAGTTTGACAGTTTGAAAAGCATCTTTCTTTTGAATATGATACATTCCTGAAAATGTTTGGAAATCAACTATCCAAAAGTAAAAGGGGTGTTCTGAGAGCTAAAACACCCCACAAAGTCTCTAACTAGGGTGTTCACTGTGGTGTCCTCAGGCCCAGTGTCATCCAGAGGCTGGGGCAGTGGGAGCTGCACCAGGTGGATCACCTTTGAAAGGGGCTGGGAACATACTTGGTTCCTGGAACAGGGGTGAAGGAAAGGTGTGTTTTTTCCACTGCCACCTTGCCTGGAACCCAGAGGGTCCCAGTAAAATGACCACTGTGACCCAGAACCAGCTCTGCTTGGCCTGAGCCCACCTGCAGAACAGAGGGTGGGGCAAGCTGGGAGGGGGCTGGTCTGGGCCTGGCATGGGAACAGGATCTTCCCCTTTCTCTTATCAGACTCAGGGCTGTGTGGTCCTGCCCAAAGTGACTGCCCTCTACTGTCCTAGCTACCTATTGAGGGCAGAGGCTGGCAGCACTGCTACCTGTTAGAGCTGAAAAAAGCCACTGCCCCACAGTGCATGCCACACCAGAGCTAGGTGGAAAAACAGGCACTTTAGGGAGGCAGGGGTTGGACCTTCCAGATTGCGCCTCTCCTTGCACAACAGGCTACTCTGTGTGAAATTGCCCATTTCTGTGTCCCAACCTGGGACTTAGAATCAGGTCAAGAAGTTGGGCTACGGTTAATAGATATTAACGTTTTTGTACCTCAGCTTCTCATCTGACAAATGAGGGAGCCCAGAGAGCAGGCACTGATGCAGAGAGTGATTTGCTCTTCTTGCTCTACTGTTCCTGCCTGGCCTGTGCGGCCAGGGCAGACAGACATGTGTGATGTGAGCCATCGAGCCATCGAGGCCCAGTTCCAAAAACACATATGGAAATTCGAGAGGAAGGGAGAGACTAGTTCCTGCATTTATGGGACTGGCCTCTCACACATGAGAATATCTAAAAAACAGGCTGGGCACGGTGGCTCACGCCTGTAATCCTAGCACTCCGGGAGGCAGGAGGATAGCTTGAGGTCAGGAGTTTGAAACCAGCCTGAGGAACAGCGAGACCCTGTCTCTACTAGAAATAGAAAAAATTAGCTGGGCAACTAAAAACAGAAACAAACAAAAATTAGCCAGGCGTGGCAGCAAGTGCCTGTAGTCCCAGGTACTCAGGAGGCTGAGGCAGGAGGATCGCTTGAGCCCAGGAGTTTGAGGTTGCTGTGAGCTATGATGATGCCATGGCACTCTGTCCCCAGCAACAGAGCGAGACTCTGTCTCTAAATAAATAAATGAATAAACAAACAAATACATACACAAACACAAAAGGTTCAAAAGGATGCTACATGGTGAGGAGAGAGAGCAGATGAACAAACATGAACAAGTGAGGTATCATGTAGGAAAGACATCATTTGCATTGGATGTGGAACAGTGGAAGGGATGGAAGTCACTTAAATTGAAGTAAAGACACATTGGAAACACATTCCACCACAGCACTGCGGGTGGGAAGATGGGCGAGTGTGCACTGGAGCTGTAACTTTAACCAACACGTTATGGCCGTGGCAGTGTACTCTACTGAAACAAAAAGGGCCAGCCACTGCTCCAACATCTTACTTCCTTTACTTTGTTTCCCAGATACCACTTGAAAGATGTCATTGTAGGGAAGATATACTTTCTGCTGGTGAGAATCAAAATCAAGCACATGGAGATAGACATCATCAAGCGGGAAACGACGGGCACAGGCCCCAACGTGTACCACGAGAATGACACGATAGCCAAGTACGAGATCATGGACGGGGCGCCGGTGCGAGGTGAGCCTCCTGGCCTAGGCCCAAGCCACACCTTTTCTCCCAGTCCCTGCACAGAATTTTAGAAGAGTTTGAGGGATCTCACTGTAAGATGTCCTGTTTACCTGTAATTTCTTAATCTCTCATTATGCACTATGGGTGCCAATAAGGAAGAAAAGGAAGGCTGAGTATGTAGAACTTCAGGCTCCTACCTCATCTTTACCCAGAAAAGTTCCATTTTGAACTCATTTATGTATTGGGCTTGTACTTGGGATTTAATCTTGCTGGGCATGGTGGCTCACACCTGTAATCCTAGCACTTTGGGAGGCTGAGGCAAGAGGATCGCTTTAGGCCAGAAGTTCGAGACCAGCCTGAGCAATGTAGTGAGACCCCCATCTCTACAAAAAATAGGAGAATTAGCTGGATGTGGTGGCATGAGTAGACCCAGCTACTCGGGGGGCTGAGGCTTGAGGATCCCTTAAGCTCTGGACTTGGAGGTTGTAGTGGGCTATGATGACACCCCTGCACTCTACCCTGCCAACAGATTGAGACCCTGTCTCTACAAAAGAAAAGGATTTAATCTCAAGAGTTACGTCTGTTAAAAAACAAAATATGTTTGAATAGTACTTGTTTAGCAGATATAGTTTGAACATTTTACTACTTTTTCCTTATTGATATTCTGACATTCTTTGGGGCCAAGGAGTGAGTAGTCATTTTTGTTACTTAGTTACTTTAGCTCTAGTAAAATTATTTGCTGTCTTAATTCATTCAGCAACTATGAAAGAGCACTACTACATACTCTGGCCAATATTACCAGGTTCTGCAGCTAGCACTGGGAACTCAATGGAAGCAGTCCTCCTCCACCCTCATGGAGCTAACATTACATCTGGAATGAGTGGAGTTGAGGGTGCTTTGTTATTTAGCGAATCTGTGTGATTATTTGGAAGGAGCGGTCATTTACATTCTTCATTGACTGTAGCAACTGGTGATGAAAAATGTCTCTTTTCACTTTGAAGTGATTGGTGCTCCCAAGGTGTTCTTCCGTCTGTTCCCACAGTCTGTTCCATGTGGAAGGAGCAGTGTCACAGTGGGGACACCGGGGATGCTCTCAGCAGATTCCTGGGTGTCACCATGTGTGGCCCTTGGAAGGTCGGGGCCAGGTTCTCTGGAATCTCTGATGTCCCATTTTTCACCAGCTGTACAAATAGAGCCAACGGTCATTTTTCCTTTAATGAAACGGGGCACTGAGAAACAATACAAAACAGCAGATAATTAAAAGAACATTTATATTTAGCTTTAGACTACATTATAGCTTTGGCCTTTCCCAGTAGAATTACTGCTCTAAGTTTGTTCCACTTATACTAGGAAAGACAGGATGTTAGAGCTGGAAGGGACCTAAAATATTACAGCCTGATTCTGTAATCTTCCACATGAGAAAGTCAG
The DNA here is from genome assembly GCA_008086735.1 of Cheirogaleus medius. NCBI lineage: Eukaryota > Metazoa > Chordata > Mammalia > Primates > Cheirogaleidae > Cheirogaleus > Cheirogaleus medius. The sequence continues at coordinate 1,542,085 of VBSM01000639.1, read as the reverse complement.
GGTCAGAGAAAGCGACAGACTCACTATCAGAAGTCACACAACTGGTTAATGGAGAACAGGGGCCAAAATGAGGCCCAATTGTTTTCCAGACCACCATACCACCTGCCAGTCCATATTAGAGTAGGGATGTATTTTGGGGGCATACACTAATTGGGATGGAGGGCACTGACACTGAAACTGGTAGGTGACATGGCGAGTTAGCTAGGCTTTGACTACTACCTCTTGAAAGCCCAATAAGCAGACACACTGCATGTAATCAAGAGATGTTTAATAATAATATCTCCGTGCTGTTCCCACTCACTTGCTCCTCATTGCTGTCTGCTTTGGAGAGGACATTCAGAAGCTATAACAAGACCTGGAATGGAATTAGAGAGTCAACATTTTTGCTTTAGTAAACTGCTGGGCAACATAGTGCAACTTCCCAAAAGCATTTTCTTTAGTGTTCCCTGCCACACTCAGGGTAGGATCTCTGCTGTTGCCAGAGACTGACTTGGTGTTAAGGCCAAGTGGGTCACTTTGCTCTTAGCTCTGATTCCTGCCTCACCCCTTACAGGAGAGTCCATCCCGATCCGGCTCTTCCTGGCGGGGTACGAGCTCACACCCACCATGCGGGACATCAACAAGAAGTTCTCTGTGCGCTATTACCTCAACCTGGTGCTGATAGACGAGGAGGAGCGGCGCTACTTCAAGCAGCAGGTGAGGCACAGGCATCTCCTCCTGGCTCCTGGATACTGTAGGGACAGAACGGGAATGCCGACATTCCTGTGGAAGCAGAATGGTACAGGGGAGATAGTTTCTAAGTCTGTAGGCCACTTGTTATTGTACCAAGAGGTGGAAACATTAGATTGCCCAGCATCCCACAGCAAGAGTGAACATCCCCACTTGGTACCTGGAGTTTGCTGTCTCAGGCCTAACTTCTGCGACACCTGCTCTTCTGGCCCACACCAGGGACCGGGAGATACTGGCAGCTGCTGCCTTTGATAGAGATAAGCAGATGAGACCTTTGCCCAAGATTCCCCAGGACAAAGCTGGGAGCCCCTGGAATGCCCATTCCCACACCTCTCTCTCAGTGTCATGTTGTCCCCTCTCCCAATTCTACAGGAAGTGGTGTTATGGCGGAAAGGTGACATCGTACGGAAGAGCATGTCCCACCAGGCAGCCATCGCCTCCCAGCGCTTTGAGGGCACAACCTCCCTGGGTGAGGTGCGGACCCCCAGCCAGCTGTCTGACAACAACTGCAGGCAGTAGGCCCCCAGGGCCAAGAAGCTGCTGGGCTTCCACCACGGCACCCCCATCCACCAGACACCAGCGGCAGGTTGGGGGGAGGGCCACGTGAGGCTCAGCCGACCCGTTACTTGCAACCTGAAAACAAATCATGTTTTTGACTTAAATTCTTTTTTCTGAAGAACCTAAGGGGCTTGGGTTGGGAAGCAGTCTCCTTGGGATTCTGTGGCTGATGTGGGGATAGGGAGAGGTAGCATCCTGGAAGCTAGTCTCTCTCGGGGGAAAAAGAGCCTTCTGTTGCAGCCCTTCTTGCCAGGCTGCTTCGTGTCTTACAGGAGAGCAGACGGCACACACCCTTGGCTCTGGGCTTTCTGAGCTTCCTGGTATATAGGACCTGAGCGTGTCCCTGGGATTCTGAGCTGCCAACAGGGCCTGAGTGGTCATGTCTTGTACTCCCCTCTACTGTCCCTGAGGTAGTGGCAGGAGTTGGGCCTGCCCCATCCTAAATGGCAGGGGTAAGACTCGAGATCAGAAAGCTACCTCTTTGGGAGTCTTGGATGTGGTGCTCTGAAGTCTCCATAGGCCACTTTCTTCCTGGCCTCTCACTGCTGGGAGCCAGATACCTCCCTTTTCCATCTTCTCTGGATTGTCAGAAACATCCTGAAGAGAAGTCTGTAGAAGGGCCTTGGGCACAGAGAAGCCCATGCATGGTCAGTATCATGCATGGATGGCAGCAGTGAACCCAGGAGGCTGAGCCCAGCCCTCTGAGGAAGATCAATGCATGGCAACCGTCTGCCTTCACCACGTGACTCCACTGGCCACCCTGAGGTCTGGGTTGTTCTAGGGTTTTGCTCTATGTGCCCATCAAGCCCTCAGCAAGAGGGTCTGTTTCCTTTAAGAAGAGATCCTAGGAAGGGGCCTTGACCCCTTTGCCTCCCTGAGAGTGGACCTCGTCTCTCCTTGCCCTCCACTTAGTTTCGGGGAATCAGGGCTTGGTTTTAAACACTTGGAAATTTTGTTCTTACTACCGCCCTGAGCCCCTTCAGCCCTCTCCCTATGTGTTAAGGGGGGACGATGAGGGCCTCAGAAGACTTTGCTACCACAACTTGAGAATAATTCTGCTTGCCAAATTACATCCTCATCCTCGCCATCTGACCCAGGTTTAGGACCATTGGTATTTTCTGTTTAAAACAACATATATAAAAACTCCGGTGGATATTCTTATCGTGCTAGAGAAGAGGGCAGTTCTCCCTGTGCTCAGGCCTGTAGTAGGAAAGGTGTTTATTGTCCTTTTCTGCCTCATCTGAAAATGACAGGAATTACTCTCCTATTGGCCTCCCTTCCCTTTATAAGAAGACCAAGCAGACCCCCTGGCCAACTAATACAATATTTGGCGGTCTGGATTCTTAGTAATTTGGAAGGTAGAGGTGCTGGTTCCTGTGTCACTTTTCAGTTAGTGTGGGAAATGGGACTCCTCTTTTCCTCAGAAATCTGCAGTCTTGGGCCTTTGACTGGGCAGGGTTCATGGATCCAGCTGAGACTGGAGGGAAAGGCATTTGGCATGATGTGCGGTTGACTGGGGGCAGCAGAACTGAGGAAGGTAAGGTGTTTTCCCCCATGCTGGACTCCGAGTTCAGGTGCGACACACAATCCCCATGGAACAGGATCACCCATCCAGCTGCCCTTGGATTATCAAGGTTGGGGCTTAAGTGTATGAGGCAGGTTCTGGGTTCCTTGCCTTTTTCAGAGCATGAGATTAGGCTCTGGTGTGCCTCCTTTTAATAGCTGGTATTCTAACTAGAAGCATCTGTCAATTCCTCGGCCTCCCAACTGACGACACAAATTCATTTTCCAACTTTCCTAATATCTTAAACCTTTCTTCTGGGAGAACTAGAAGATAGAATTTGCTTTGATTCTCTCAGGCGCTGCGCACAAGCCAGGTCTTTCGTTTTCTTTTACACTCTCCCCATTCTCACCTTCTCTGTCCAACCGTGAAAGTGAGGGGAGGCTCCTGTCCCCACCCGCAAGGTCCCCAAACCTGGGAGTGCATAGGTACTAAACCAAGCAGTGCAACTTGTAATTAAGCAGCTGCAGTGTTTACATGTTTCTTAACGTGTCGTCTTTTCAATGGCTGTATTTTCAAAGAACACTTGTTTTAATGGTCTCTGATTAAAGGAAGCCCCTGTGGCTTTGGGGGCATTGTGCCCCTGGTCCACCAGGTTCTGTGGTCTCCTCCATCTATACCACCCCACCTCTGACATCAGAGAAAGACAGACACCAGCCTTGACTCCCAAGACAGCACCTGTACTCTCAGTGTTCAATCCCTGGTGAACAATGGTGAGCACTTTATTAACCCCCCGTTTTAGTCACATACATGGCTGAGAAGTGAATTCAGGTTTTACCCCTATCTGGCAACTTGTCCTGAAACTGCTCATAGGATGGTTTACACCTCCGTGAGACCCAGATGACTTCAGGGGTAGGTGAGGGAGGCTGGTGTAGAAAGACTCAATGTCACCAGACTGAGTCTCAGCCCTACATCCTGCTACGTATGGAACAGGAAAGAGAGCCCTGCATCTTGTGGTGCGGCACAAGGAGCCAACCTGAGGGAAGACGACTGTGGTGGAATATTCCATTGCACCCAGTGTGGTTTTAGAAGAAAAGCTTTCAACTTTGATGTTAATGTTTTATTGAAAAAAGTACACAAACCCACCTATGTACACAAGGCCAGGTAAACATAACAAGCAAGCCACCTCACACCTTCTTTTGTCTTAGAAAAGCTTGACTTCTTTGGAGTAATGTCTTGCCCATTCCACCAACAGTGTCTCAGTTAACTTGGTTCCTTTTCCTCCAGGCTCAAAATAAAATCAAACTCTTCTACCAAAAGGGAAAAAGGAAGGGAAGGGAGAATTAGGTCTTATGTCTCCTCTTGAACAGGGAAGTTATGCCAGGCACAGGTACTTTACATGTCACCGAGGCAGGTAGTCAATCATTCAAAACCTATGGAATTTCTTACCAAGTGCCAGGCACTGTTGAGTACTGGGTACATAGTAATGGGTACTTGTGAATATTCCCCCACCCCCAGTGGATGTTACAGGTGAAGATAATAACTCAGGTTAAAATACCATACTCATTTAGTCAGTTAGTGAATGGGAATTCATGGGGTTATTCTGGTGTGTGGGTGATGAGGTTAAAAGACCCACTCTTACCTTGGGTCAGGGGCTGAATTGAGAGTCTCTGGCGAGTGAAAAGAGTCATATTTTTTAAGGGGCCACCAGTAGCTTTGTGAGCTTGATGATAGGTTTTGAGCTCAGCCAGGGGGATGAAACGCTTCATCATCCGAACAAACTGTACATCCACCTATGTGACAACAGTGTACATGACAGAAAGACATGTCCAGCCAGACTCTGCCCACTGAGTTTTTAACTGTTTGCAGGAGGTTCCTGTGCAGAGTTGCCAGTGTTCTGTTGTTATCTCCAAAGTTAGTGTAACCTCATCTGAGTAAGAGCTATGTGGTATACCTTGACCTTAAACCACCCCAGACCCTCTACCTCCCTTTGTCCATCCTTCCCCTCTCATGAAACAGGAAGAATAGTCTTACCATGGACCATTTGGGGTTGTCCTCTTTGCTGGATGGATCATAATGGGGATTGTTTTTCTCAAACTGTGTGTGGTCTGGGTAAGCCTCCTTTACAATCTGAAACCAAAACCAAAGTCTCCAATCATGTGCCTATACAGTCAGCTCCACAGCCAATCTTTAATCAACCTCTAACTCTCATTTCTTACCCTGCACGTTCTTACCCATCTGCCTTGCTGTAGAGGCAATGAGGGCTCAGATATATAGATATATGGAAATAATACACAGTCTAAGGGAAGCACAATTAGGAAATCAGCCCTGTTTTTACAAGTCTTAGAAGCACATTCTAAAACCAAATGGTAAAGGTTATTACTGGTACCATTGGTTTTTTTCTACCTGTATAATTTTATCCTGAAAATTCTTAGCTTGGAAGAACTACCATCAGGCCTGTTTTTGAATGAGACCAAGGCTTTGACATGGAGATAAGTCTGTGCTAGCTGGACCTGAAATGAAGGCCTGTTTTGTTCAAGTCCTTGTCGTACAGGAAGGGACCAGGGCAGTTTTTCCCTGTTCCTACAATGGGGTATAGGGAGGGGGGATACTTCTTTTTTGTTCCCCACTTAAGCTGTACTACTTTATATCTGCATGAGTCAGTCTCCAGAGGGAAAGGGATTCAGATCAAAACCTGTCTAACCTACCTTCATAAGTCCTGCGATGCCTGGCTCTTTGCAGTTGCTATGGTAGAAGAAAGCTTCTTCCTCCAGCTTCATGGCCCTAAGGAAGTTCCGAGCCTATCCCAGAGGAGAAGAAACAAGAATGATCCTCCTCACCAGCTGGAAAGTACTAGCCTTTTAGCAGAAATCAAGTCTGCTTTCACAAGATGGGTTTTTCTTTTTTGCAGCTTCTCTTTAATTCATAAGAAAGTTGCTCTCTTTTCCAAGATACCCAGATTTATACTAGGACACTGGCCAGAACACAGCCCAACTGCAAATTTCATGTAGTCAGAGTAATTAGATGTTTTTTAAAAAATATATTTTCAGGTTTATGTTCTGGGAAGAGCCAATCTTGGCCAAGAGGTGCTGCTATTAAGTAAGTCATAAGGAGGAGGCAGGCATATCCCTTGGGTCTCAGGGGTCCTGTTCCTAATCCTCTTACCTGGTAGTTGCGAACACCATCCCAGCATGTTGTTTGCTTAGGCTGTGCTTTGAGATCCTCAATGCCAAACTAGGCAAGAAGAAATAAAGTCATTCATTAAACAATCCTTAGCCAGTTGGTAAGCATATATGGAAGCAGACGATTCCCTCCCCTACATTGAGAGGTGCTACTGGCTACAGTGGAAGTATGTGTAGTTCACTGGGAAGCAGCTCCACTGAGCCATTTCTGTTGGATGAATACAAGAAAGCCTTGTTATCTTATTATCCTTGCCAATTAAGAGGATAGTTGAATGGATAATCCAGATTGATAAAGTAATCTTCTGGTTATATGCTTTTCACTTGTTAAAGTATATTTCTTCTGTAATATTTCTACTTATATTTTCCCCAGGTTATACTAAAATTGGTTTACATTCATTCTTTTAATGTATACCAACCATTGGCAGGGAGACACCTAGAAGCATGGAAAGTGTTAAGAGAAAGGCAACCTAAGATTGAGGTTGGCAAACTATCGGGCCAAATCTAGCCCCATGCCTGATTTCATAAATGAAGTTTTACTTAAATACAAACACACCTGTTTATTAACACACTGCCTATGGCCATTTTCTTGCTACAAGAGCAGAGTTGCAACAGAGACCATAAGACCCACAAGCCTATAATATTTACTGTCTGGCCCTTTGAAGAAAAAGTTTGCTGACCTTTGCTCTGGGTAGGGGATTCACAAAACAGATAGTTGATTGTAATACATCCTGCTGATTTTATTAACTTTTACCTTCTTCTCACCCTTCAAAGATGAGAAGCTGGTGTTGGAACCCTATGGTGTTCCATGTGCACTTATTTAAAAAAACAGCATGAAGGGACTGGAGACAGGTACATGGTCTCACCTTCACATCTACACCTTTCTCTAATCGGCTCTCTGGCTCTGACTTCATCAGCCAGTAGCTGCTTAGCTTCTTCACAGAGTTTTTAGAAGCTGAAATCTTCTGAAGGCTGGAGTTCTCTGCTTTAGCTGATACCTCACCTGCATCCTCAGTTCTGGCACGTTTTCCCGATAGCCTCTTCTTGTCTGAAATAGGAGAAGCAAAAAGAAAAGATTTATCATGCTTGCTGAGAAGTAATGTTCCACTGTGGAAAAAGCTTATGCTTTAGAGTCAGACTCAGACTCAAATCCTGGATCCATCAATTACTAGATCCATCAATTACTAGCTGTATGTAGCACCTTAATGTTATCTTAAAGAAATTTCAGTTTCTTATTTATAAAAATTAGACAAGAATGCCTACCTCACAGGAGGTCTTTTGGATTGTCTCTTCACTGGGATAAGAACAATTTATAGGGTTGTTTAGGATTAAAGGTCCTGGCAGTAGGCAGTAAATACTTTCCTTCCCTCATTCTCTATGCCTTTGCTCAGGCTGTTTTCTCCAGTGCGGAAACTGAGCACCTACTTGGAGCTGTTTTGAAGATTAAATGAGATAATACAAACAAAGGGCTTAAACAATGCTTGGCGTTATAGTAAGTGCCAGCATCAACTGTCTTTAAATATTATTTATGGATATCTAATGCTCTGAACCCACCATACCTTGCTCGCTGAATTTCCTAATGGTTCCCTAAGAGTTAACATGCACACTGCAACACCATGTGTTGTTAAATAACTACAATCTGGAACTCTTGTCATTCCCAAAAGAGCTTTCTCTCTCTTCCATTGCTTTGTTCTTGCTCTGCATTTACTTAGAATGCCATTCATCCTTGTGAATATAAAAATGACATCACTTTTTCTGAGTACTAAAGCTTTGCCTGTGGAAAGCCTTCCCATTTTTCAAGGCTAGACTCAAATTCCACGTCCTTCTCAAGGCCTTCCCTGTGATTACTCCCTCCTCTCACACCCGTAACAATCCAGTTTCCTGGACCCTGTCACTTAAATCTGTTTGCATTTACCCTGAGAACTGGGAAATCTTACCTTAGTACATGCCACTGTACTGTAAATATTTGTGCTTAACAAATACCTGTTACTTGAATGAACAAACAAGCAGAAGAGACTCTGGATAAAAGCTTGGGGGTAAAAGTAAAGATGACAGAGGGCGATAAGGGGTGATGGAGTAAGAAATCACAAAGGATTCTCCCCACAAGCACGGAGTAGAAAATTAACAGTATTAAACAGGCCCTAGAGAACTATTTATGGGCTGCCTTTCTGCAGCCTAGGTGCAGCTCACCTGGGCCAGCAGCCCCAGCCAGCCTCTTCTGGGGTCTCGGCATGGTATTCCAGTAAGGGGCTGAAGTGCAGAGGATTCTGGAATCAACCGAGAGCTACGAGAAGCAAAGCTGCTACCACCAAAAAACCTACGCAGAGCAAGATGGAGGCAACGAGAAGAATCCTCAGACTTTTGCAAAGAACAGAGACGACTGTGCTTAAGCCTCTCAAATCTTCCCCTCCGTAATCTACGCCATTTCTATCTCGCATAACCTTCCCTTAAACTCCTTGGATTGTTTTGGAGCCTCCTCTCATCCGCACGCCACGCAAGTCGCACCACTACGCCCCTTCAAAGCGACGGAGGCGTGCGGCGTTGGGTTGAATACGTGCTTCTAGCGCGCCGGCCCCGGGGGTCTCTGGGAGTTGTAGTCCCGGCGCCTTGGCGCCTGCCTAGGAGCCGGGCCAAGAGGCCTGTGCGTAGACTACCATCCCCGGGGGGCCGCGGTCCCGGCCAACACGAGCGCAGCGGAGAGCGCGGGAGCTCAGAGCTCGGCTGCGGCAGGAGCGGCTGCGATGCTGGCGAGCGGCTGCCGGCGACTCTGGGCGCTCCTCGGCCGCCTGCGCGGCGGGGTCCAGGCTCCTTCCCAAACCGTCCGGCGGAGCTTGACCTCCTGCATCGATCGTAAGGCCAGCCCCGGGAGTGCGGGGCGTCCGCGCGGGCTGCGGTCTCCGCGCGCTGTTCTCCACCCCCCTGTTCGCCTCCCCTGTGTGTCCTGTCACCCTCGGATGCTTAGAGAAGTGCAGAAACTTGTTACTTTGTGTTGGTTGGTTGATTTTTAAAATCATATCAATAGGTCATAAAGGTAGTGGGAATGTAAAAAACTGGGTGCTGGTGGTGATAGACCAACAAAAGCTCCAAGGTAATACCAGAAGATTTGCTCGCGTATATAGATTTTATAACTCAACAGCTATAGCTATAAAACACTGTCGAAACTCGCGTAGGAAGTGGAAACTACTGGAGATTACAAACCTGAATGTTTTTAGGCAAGAGGCAAACAATTTGAATGTAATAGAGAATATTGGGGACCTAGCGGGACTAAGTGATTGCAGCCGGTTTGTGACTTGTCTGTCAAGCAGCTAACCACTTTTTTATTTATTTTAAATAAATAACAGTTTTTTTGTAGCAGAATAAATCCCTTAGATTGACACTGGATCTGTAAAGTACACTGAGGTATAGAATACTGTTTTCTGCTCAGCGTTCTAAAACTCCTTCAAGAGGTGCTGCCTTGTTCTCGCGTTTAGAATTTGGTAAACAAGGTCACATCGGTTGATGCCAAAGCAGATAAGGAATTATTTAGAGGTTTTTTGTTCTTCCTTTTTTTCTTTTCATCTTCCACTTGAGTTGCTGTACAGTAAAGGTTTTCCTCATTTCATTTGGGCTGCTTTTCTATTTAGCTTTACCTTTTATAGTGTGTTGGCTATCTTGAACTCTGTCAGTAACTCTGACAAAAGTTCATCAGTCCTGGTGTTTGTTTTGTTTGTATAGTGTATTTCTTTTGGGAACTTAGGTATTTTTACTTTAGTCACCATACTTTCCTATAATTAATTTGCCTTTTTTTTTTTTTTGTATAATTTACTTTTTAACTTACCTCTTCCACTTTTTTCTCCAAGTAATACTCTCCTTTTGTTAACCATTCCCTTTTCTGGAATTGACTGTATTTGTTATCTGTCTAAAAGTAATTATGTTGTATTTACTTACGCGTGTGATTTATATATTCCCTGTTATTTAGAATGCAATTCAAATTTATTTCTTAAATCGTTAGTTCTTTGAACTACTGGTGTTAGGAAGTAGCCATTTACAGAAGAATTTTTAACATTTATGGAGCTTTTACTGGGATTGAAATTCTGTAGCGCTTCTGTTTGCATTATCTGTTTATGTTGTCTTTGGTGTGAATGGACCATATTCATCTTTGTAACCCCAGCATTGCTACGTAGTAAAGACTCAATAAATATTCTTTGTGAATGATCTTTGAGCTATGGTCTACAGCAGCAATAGTGTGTGAATAAATGATCTGATGGCCAGAAAACCATTAATTGTTTATCCCTAACTTTATCCCTGAGAGTAATACTCAACTGAGGTTTCTGCTCCGAGCTTCTCAAGGTCACCTAATCTTTAATCCTGACTATTCATTTCTGAGTTTCCCATTTTAATGAGAGTACTGATCACAGAAGTGTTTTCTCTTGGCTCACACTGCCGGGCATTACTAACACCCAGGTTTGCCCCAGAGGAACAGGCTCTACCACCTGTGCTTGTGTTCTCTTGGAAGGACTTTGCATCCTTCGAAGGCACTGAAATAATTATTGTCAAGTGTGGCTCCATAATTTTCCTTTAGTGCTCTTTGTCATTGTCACCAGAGTTTTAGCACTGTCGCCCCTACCTCCAGGGCTACAACTGTATTTTAATAAGTGTCTAGGGTAGGAGATGTCTGGAAAGTCCCATATACTGTCCTAGGTTGATCTGGGTATGTGTTAGAACTGTCCCTTCTCCATCTCAGAAACAGATTAATGATTAAAGATGTCATTCTCTTGCTGTTAAAGGCTGTACTGTGTATGGGAAATGCTATGATAGGTCCACCATCTCAGCCTCATGGTGCTTCTTTCCAGTACTCTTCCCTCACTGCTGTCTTAGAACTGAACGTAGTCAATCCTGCCCACAGCTTCCATGGGACTTAATGAAGAGCAGAAAGAATTTCAGAAAGTGGCCTTTGACTTTGCTGCTCGGGAGATGGCTCCAAATATGGCAGAGTGGGACCAGAAGGTAGGCATTATCCTTGTAGATAGATAGTCCAACAAATGCCTTGTGCATTGACCCTTATTTTCATCTCCTTATAGTCCTAATTTGATCAGTGTCACTTAGTAGCTTTTTCTACAAGTGAGAGAACTGATAATGGATGACTTGTTTTGTAGAAGGCATCCTGATCATCTTGTAAATGTCTTTTTTAAAAAAATTGAACAAAGATTTGGACATAAAACCAAGGTAGTTCTATAGATAATAAACTTTTTAATGCCAGAAAAACAATTCTCACAGAGCACATCTTAATTTATATCACTGCGAGACAAGCAGGCATATTAAGTTAAAAGAATCTCTACACTCTCCTAAATGCAAACATCCTACTTCCCTCACTGAACCATCTAAAGGAAAGTCTATCTCCGGATCAGTTACTGATGCTGCTGCTCTCTTTTGTATGTAGGAGCTGTTCCCAGTGGATGTGATGCGGAAGGCAGCCCTGCTAGGCTTTGGGGGGGTCTACGTGCGAACAGATGTGGGCGGGTCTGGACTGTCACGGCTCGATACCTCTGTCATCTTTGAAGCCTTGGCTACAGGCTGCACCAGCACCACAGCCTATATAAGCATACACAAGTGAGTGCCCAGGCTTGGAAAGCACAATGAAGTGCTCACATGGATTGACTAGGAAATTTCAGATTCATAGGAAAAAGATTGATCTTTTCAAGCTGATTGCTCTTGAGGAAATAGACTCAAGAGTACATACCAGGTCTGCTGCTGCCTGTTAGACTTGATTGTCTTGTCTAGTGCATTCCTTAGGGACTTAGGTCAGCCAGCCTTCTCCCCAGTCCTAGATTGAGTTGGTACCAGCAGACTTCTCCAGTAGAGTGAGTAGTCAAGGTCCTGGTACCATTTTCTTCAATCTAAAGATAGAACCACCGATGATTTCAGAAAGTAATATAAAGTACATATAACTCTGATTTTTGGGGGGCCCATGTGACCTAGCTAGAGTAGAATGAATATCCAGGTGAGAAACCGTGGTCCTGGGTATCTCCGGGTGGTACATATTCCAGAAACGTGTTTTAATCTGGTCCTTTCCTTTGAAGTTGACTTTTCTCAATTGTAATTTTCCCTTCCCACTCTCTTCTCCTTCACCCTGCTTTGCTGCCCTGCCCTTTGTTCTCTCTCCCATCCCCCCAATTTCCTTTCCTTTTCTGGCTTTGTTTCTGTCAATGTCTTGTCGTCTTGGTGTACCTATCAGCATGTGTGCCTGGATAATTGATAGCTTTGGAAATGAGGAACAGAGGCACAAATTTTGCCCACCGCTCTGTACCATGGAGAAGTTTGCTTCCTACTGCCTCACTGAACCAGGTGGGTTTGCCATACTGCAGGCGACATATAGTAGGGAGAGGTGTGACTCGAGTGGAGTCACCAAGCACTCCTTCTAGCCTCTTGACACACAGAACCACTTGCCAGCACTTTGGTTGTGGAGTAGTAGAGTCCCATGACCCGATGTCACAGAACTGAGAGGCCTATAGATCAGGGGCCCTGCAGGCTATAGAGCAGAACCTCCTTGCAGAGGCTCACTGCAGTACTCTCAGACAGTGATCCAGTTGGCGCAGCAGTTTTTGCAAAGTACAGAGAATTCCTTTGGCCATCTGGATTTTACAGTAGCACTCTCTGAGCTGTTTGCCTTTAGGGAAGATTTCCCAGGAGATGAAACTGTGCTGGGCTCCCTTGACTTCACTGACTTTCTCACCCCTTTCTCTGCTCCCTTTTGATACCTCTTCAGGAAGCGGGAGTGATGCTGCATCTCTTTTGACCTCAGCTAAACAACAAGGAGATCATTATATCCTCAATGGCTCCAAGGTACTAGCATGCTGCCCTCTCAGAGCAACTTGGAGATCATTCCCACCTTCCTTCTGACATCCGCTAGTACCTTTGCATTTACGAGTTAATATTCCCATAGAATTTTTACATGTTAGGAAGAGAACCTCTGACCCATTTCCCTTTATTTACTCTCATTGTTTCTGTGTCTTCAGAACTGATTCTAGATACTTTCATTCCCTTTTGTCTGTCCTTTTTATACTCTCATCAATAAACCCCAGGTTCCCTAGTTGCTGCAGCTACCTTTTACCCCTGCTCAGTCTCTCTGTGCCATTGTTCCTTTTAGTGTCTTATTGTTGGGAGGACCTCAGTGGTTTTCCCAGACACTAGGCTCTGAAAACTTATGCATTCCCGATCCCTACATGCCCCTTCTCCAACCCCATAGGCCTTCATCAGTGGTGGTGGTGAGTCAGACATCTACGTGGTCATGTGCCGAACGGGAGGACCAGGCCCCAAAGGCATCTCGTGCATAGTTGTTGAGAAGGGAACCCCTGGCCTCAGCTTCGGCAAGAAGGAGAAAAAGGTGAGTAGCTGTTGGACAGGAAGCAATTGAAGGTATGAGACTCTGCCACCTGCCAGATCAACTCCTGCCCTATTTCAGAAAATAGGTTTTCATACCTGCTAACCTACCTTTGAAGCAGTTACTTCTATTAGGATTTTTGACAGGAGCATATAAAATAGAATAGGACATTGTTAAAGAAACACTAGGCCTCTAGGGAGAGTAGCAAAGTTTGCCAGTAAGTCCCACAGGCCACCTGGTATTTAGTGCTGTCGCTTCTCCTGCCGCCTCTTTTGGCCTATATTTCTTATCCAGCTTCTTGTTTTGTTGTACTGTTTACCCCAGGAAGAGATACATATAAAAGATCTGATGTTGGCCAGAATTCTCAGGAATGAAAAGTATGTGGTCTGCTTTTCTTCTTTGACTAAAGATAAAGTAAAACTCCTTGGAGGTGATGGTGGGTATTTCAGTAATCTAAGAAGGACAGTATTTATAAAGGTTCTTGGGAAAGTAAGATGTTCCTAGGATTAAGAAACCTCATGTCTTCCTCTTATCATAGGATCAAAAAAAAAAAAAAAAGAATGAAACCCCATGGCTAAGCCATGAATAATAGACCTGTGATTATGTAACTATAATTGGTGATAAGGGTGAAACCCACTCAGATTTTTTAGACAAGATCTTCAAAACAGTCATCTATCTCCAATTTGTACTGTGACAGTTGGGATTTGGGGGGAGAAGTCAGGTAATGAAATAACCCCTAAATATACTTCTTTTTCACTGTTCCTAGAGTTTCTGTATTTTCCTGCACAATCCTTCCTGACCCTTTGCAACTGCCAAGGAGTTATGAGTTTTTGTGCCCCTTCTCTTTTGTAACATAGCAGGCATTTCTGACATAACCTACTGTGTGCAATTGTGCTAGCTCCTGGGGTCGGGGAGAAGAGCCTAAATAAAAAGCTTAGGAATGGAGTTCATTTCATCAACAAAACAGAGCTGCTGGATGTTTTTATATAAGGAAAGGATGTGAAGGCAGTAATATTTTCAGAGCCAGAAGGGAACTGGGAAATTTTCTATAGTTTGTGGTTTTCAAAATCTGCCTCACTTGGCCTGAAAGTTCCTTGAAGCCTTGTACTCCCTGGAAGAGGAGATCAAGTAGTGAGGTCCTTAATCTATTTACATGTGAAGTATCTGAATAAGATTTTGTTTGAAAAAAGAGGCTCTGCTGGCTGTCTAGTTTAACTCCCTTATTTTATATAAAGAAAACAAAGACCACAAAGAAGTCAGATGATTTGTCCAAAGATGAAAAATAAAGCTAATTAGTTGAGTTACACGGAATACATCTCAGGTATTCAGAATTTTCTCTGAGCTTACAACTGATGTATCCAGTGATATCCTGATAGGCCAGCTTTCTGGGAAAAACAAACTTACTTATAGTGTTTGCCAGTTTCTGTAGTATAAATACTCTTGCCATGGCTGATTTTGTGATATACAGAATGCTGAGTTAGGAAAACAGGTACATAATTGGCTCTCATGAGCTAGTGCCAGCACATCACTCGGTTTGCAGCTAAGTGCTAGACCAGGAGTTGCCAGCACAGTGCCTGTTATGCCTCCCTCCCCAATCTAATTACAACATCTTTTAGGAGCACTAAGCTTTTAAAAGAGAAGTGTGCTATTAAGGCCTTTAAAAGTAAATTAAACTTCTTCAAATAAGCCTGATATTGTCTCTGTTCTCATAAAAGAGTATACTTATAGAGGCACCAAAAATAAGGGCAGATTCTGCCACATTCCTAAAAGTTGGGGAAAGTATTTGTAGGTTAGTTTGGTAAGGTAGACAATAGAATGTCGATTTTGTTAGTAAGTTAAAAAATGTTTAGCTTAAACATCTTGTGAGTGTTGACAAGCCTTTAAATCTGAACTTTTTCTTTTTCCTTGTTTTAAGTTCTTGTGGGTTTGAGTCCCAGGGTATTGGAACCCATACTTCACAGACTTCTGTCTCCAGGGAAGGCCGCCCTGCCTGGTGGATTGTTGGGCAGCCACACAGTCCCTGATTTTTGCCAGGTGGGGTGGAACTCCCAGCCAACTCGAGCTGTGATCTTTGAAGACTGTGCTGTCTCTGTGGCCAACAGAATTGGGAACGAGGGGCAAGGCTTCCTCATTGCCATGAAAGGACTGAACGGAGGGAGGATCAACATTGGTGAGGACATGAACAGATGGGGTGAGGAGGTAGCAGGCTGGGGCAAGCAGCACTGTCCTTCCGACTCAAATAGAATATTGGCACTCTTCCCTCTAGCTTCCTGCTCTCTAGGGGCTGCTCATGCCTCAGTCATCCTCACCCGAGACCACCTCAATGTCCGGAAGCAGTTTGGAGAGCCTCTGGCCAGTAAACAGGTAACATCCCTGGTGTCTCTGCATGGCTTTCCACTCTTTGCAGCCCCTGAGACCTGCTCTAGGGCCTGCGTTCTTTAGGAAACAGAAGCTGTGACATCCCTCGTGGAGTCACCACCATCTTAGCCAGAGCTTGTGCTTTGTTTCTAGCAGTGATCTTTTTCAGAGGTGACGATACTAGAGTGCAGAGCCAGCAAATGGACTTAGAACTCACAAGGCAGTAAAGTTCCTCTGTGGAGGAGGCAAGAGACTTTGAAGCTTTGGCTCACTTAGAAAAGACATTTCATTAGGGATGTCTTTTTAAGAGTCCTGGATCAGGTGCTGATCTGAGCCCCTGTGTCTTGTCTGGTTCTCTTCTCCCCGTTGCTGCAGTACCTGCAGTTCAAACTGGCTGATATGGCGACAAGGCTGGTGGCCTCGAGACTGATGATCCGCAGTGCAGCAGTGGCCTTGCAGGAGGAACGGGAAGATGCAATGGCCCTGTGCTCCATGGCCAAGCTCTTTGCTACGGATGAATGCTTTGCTGTATGTGATAAGCCCTCTGGCTCTCCTGAGATGGACAGGGAACAGCTGGTAGGCCCAGAGGTGTTGAGAAGCATAAGTCAGCTTTGGAACCCACCTCTCCTGGGATGCTGTAGGGTCACCCTGGAGCTTAAAGATAAAAATGATCTCATGAGAGGCCTGCATGGGAGCTCTCATAGCAGGCTTTTTGGCCTGCTCCATGCCATTACATACTTCATTGTGTCACTGTTGTTTGGTTGTGTTCTAGATGAAACGCCACTTTTGGAAGTTTCATGGTGGCCCAATGCCTCTTGCCCAAATTTAGCACTCTGTCATGGTTACGTTGTCCTGGCAGAGCCACACTGAAGCTGCTTGACCACTAGGTGGCACCTTAGCTACATGTAATCCTAGCCAGAATGGTTGTGGGCAACTTCTGCTAGGCAGATAGTAAGTGAGAAAGGCAGAAGTCTTTGAGTTGCCTGTCTAGTGGGGTTCAGTAAGTGAACTTTGTTGTTCACTTTGTTGTCTCTGACCACATAGAATGTGGACCCCTCTTTGGGCTTGGCTGTGAATTGTTCTTCCTCTCATTAGTCTACAGCAGGCTGCTTGATTTGGGGCTGGGGTAGGGAGGGAAGCCACTTGATCCACAGTCTTCCCACAGTCAATGGCATCTGATCCCTTTCTCCCTGCAGATCTGCAACCAGGCTTTACAGATGCATGGAGGCTATGGCTACCTGAAGGATTATGCTGTTCAGCAGTATGTGCGGGACTCCAGGGTCCACCAAATTCTAGAAGGTAAAAATTGCCAGAGATATTCTCTTCCTTTCAGAATGGGTGTAAGATCCGTGCTTTCCCCAGCCTGTCTGTCCCATCAGGCCCTGTCTGTCTTGGCTCTTTCCTTCCTTCCTGTCTGCCTGCCTTTCCCCAGACCTGCTCTGGAAGTGGCCTGTTGGTGCATTAGAAGGAGCACCAGCCTGGAGTCAGCAGTTAGACTGCTTTGTCACCATGGGTAGGACATGGAACCATTTCTGCTTCTGCTCTTTTTATTTGTAATTTGTGAGAAGGCTCAAACTGAGATAATATATGAGAAAGCATGTTGAAGCCTACGGCAGTGACTGTTCCTTACTGTTATCAAGTACCTGTCCTCAGGGCTCTCAGAACTTCTATATAGTAATTTACAGGGCAAATGTGAGCCATATGTTCACCAGCAGCTCTACAAATTATCAGCCAGAAAGTCTAAAATATATGTGTATCAATATTGCTAGTAAATTTTTCAATAAAATAAATCATCAGTATATAGGTATCTTGTTGGTAGTCACAGGCGTTCTGTCTGGGGAACACGTAAGCCGCTGGAGTCAGGCACAGCACGTGGCTTTCTTCACTCTCTACAACCAGTGCATAAGTCTTGAAATTCCATGACTCGTGTTCCAGCTAGTGTAGGTAGCTGGGGTTCCACTGTAGGAAAAGCAGTTGGGGCAGAGGCTTCTCTGACTTTCAGTGAAGTAATGTGGGGCTGCTTCATTGGGTACATTATATAATGGGGCCTCCCTACCCCTTTCAAAGTATCCTTCTCAAACCTGAGTACGCACCAGACTTACCTAGAGAGCTTGTTAAAACAGATTGCTGAGCGCTGGAGGACCCCCTTGCCCCCAGATCTTCTGCTCCCATGGTTCTAGTGTGGGCCTGAAAATTTGCATTTGTAACAAGTTTTCCAATGAGTCTGCCACTTCTTGTCTGGGAACCAGACTTTGAGACCCCTCCTCTGGCATTATGTTTGAATTATAGACTGCTCAAGGTTAGTCTGCTGCTTTCTGTTTCCTGGAAGCATGTTTATTAGCTCAGTTGCCAGTATTCAAATTCCATTCCCCAGTGTCTCATTCCTTCTGTTGCCCTTGGCGATACTTTTTCACTTGGTTTTTATGAGTGTGGGAAACTTGCCCTTCATTCTAACTCTGTCTTTTAACCCTACTATGATATATGTGAAAAGCCAGATACATTTATTTTAGGTCACACCATCATCTACTTGTAGAGAAATTTGGGTACTGGTTACTTTATTACTTTGTTTTATCATGGACTTTGCTATTGGATAAATCTAAAATTTTAAATTTGGCATTATTTGATATTGTGCTTGCTCATTCCTCAAGAGGGTTTATATTTCTCTTTGTATTAAAGGCCACTGCTAAAAATGAAGCAAACAGTTGATACCCTCTTTTCTGGGACTATGTTTTTGTTGTTTTATAATTCAGTTTTCTGATTACCAAAGAAATGTGTATTCACTGTTGAAAACTTATAAAAAATAAGAAAAGTAAAAGAAAAAAATCATTCATGTTTCTACATCCAGAATAATATTTTGGTATATCTCCTTTTGGACTTTTTTTTTTCCTCTGTCATTTTTCTGTACTTTGGAGAGAAGTCTATCATAAACCCACACCTCCCAAAGATAAAAGCAGTGATTGGAGTGTAAATCCACAACTATCCTGAACTAGACTTGGAGTAGCCTGGTCAGAGCTTTAGTGAACTTTCAGATTTTGCTGCTATTAAATCCTTCCTTCTCTGTCCCTCTTGCAGGTAGCAATGAAGTGATGAGGATGCTGATCTCTCGAAGCCTGCTTCAGGAGTAGCGCCCACACTTACATTGTATCATGTTCAGTGTGCAACTGCAGTCAGTGTTGAAGGGTTCCATGTGTACCGTTCTGTTCTAAATGAATCATGGATTAGACTGAAGGGCTGAGCGCTTCCAGGGTAGGACCTGCAATCTGTGTGTGGGCAGCAGAGTCCTCAGTGGAAATGGAAGAGCTGCCCTAATGAGAAATGTCACAAGAAGACATACTACCTTGTTTTCCTAATTCCAGAAAGGTGACAAATGAATATTCAACATCACACCAAAGTCCTTTCTTGGAACCACATTGTCTTGATTTTACTGCATTTTGGTGGCTCACTGGATCCCTCTTCTTCTAGGGGCCTGGGTACTTCCATTGAAACTCCGCCTGATTATAGAGCAAAGGTGTGGTGAGGGGAAATGAAGGGAGAATGCTCTCTTGTCTGTTTCTGTTCTCTGTAGCACAGCTAATGATGCAGAGGGTTTCTCTGGAATGTAAATTATGATAAAATGAATATTTGGGAAACTACTCCTAAGCTGTGATTTAGGGTGTATTTCTATTTCTGGACCATCTAAATATTAAGGGCTGAGATTATTTGGAATTTTGAATATTTGTTCTCTTTGTTTTTAGAAGCCTGTAGTCTAGGAATGGTATTTAGGGTTTCTATAATCCTTCCTGTTAAGTGCTTTCTATCTGAGTTTTTGTTTCCTTTTTTGAAGTTGTTCCTTCCTCTTTTTAAATATTTTTAATCACTATAATGATAAATAAAGTCTACTCCTTTCTGTACCGTCTCTGGTTCTACTAAAGTTCGTTTTTATATTATCCTTCTAAGCCTTTACAACTATTTAAAATATTTTTAAAAATTTGATTACATTTAACTGGATTTTTTACTGGGAAAAAATCTCTCCTTGATCAATTTGGCTTTTAAAAAGTAGGCTCCTTAAATTATTAACAGCTTTGCCAACTAAGCATTGTTTATGATATATGAAAGATTTAAAGTAATATTCAAAGATGGGAACTTCTGGGGGAACACTGTTATAAATGATTATATTATTCCATCCCTTCATCTCTGTAGAAAAATATATGAAGATATTTTATTAACTACAATCAGTATTTGGAAAGAACAAAATATGTGTCTAGCTACAACAAATATTTTCTTTTTTGAATGCATACTTTACATAAAAAACTGTTGGGCACTGCATGGGGATAGGGTGTGGGATGCTACAGAGCTGAAAGTGTGTTTGTGCTGTCCAAGGCCTTCTTTAATAGAGGAGCTAAGGCATAGTTGTAGTCCAGTGTAATGATATATCTACATAAGACTGAGAAGGCAACCTGGCAAAGTGATAAGGTAGGGAGGGAGTCATAGAGAAGGTAGAAGGTAGGATTTCACAACAAGCTTTTATGAAAATGTGGAATATTTAAAGAGAATCAAGAATGTCAGTTTCAGACAGGAAAGAAGCAGGAGCAGGAAAAATATAGGATTTGTGTGGAAGCTGTTTACACTTTTGTTTAATTGTGGTTTGGCGTTGGCAGGGACAGAAAGAAAATATAAGTTGAATCTGGTTAGAGTTAGGAAAGCCAAGGATGAGGTTTTATTTGGTGAACAGTGGAGAGCCATGGAAGGTTCTTAATGAAGAAGATATGATTAAATTAATTCAAAGTAACATTCTGGAATGCATATGTGGGACGAATATGAGTGAGGAAGGACAGAAGGGAAGACATATCCAGTCAATAGTTTCTTGAGCCAGGCATGGAGTCTCGAGCCTGTAATGCCAGCTACTTGGGAGACCCAGGCAGGAGGCTCACTTGAGCCCTGGAGTTTGAGGCCATATAGCAAGACCTTGTCGAAAAAAACAAAACAGGAAAAAATGTTCTCGAAATAGTCAAGGTGTGAGGCAATTTGAGCCTAAAAGGAAAGACAGATGTGAGGGAATATAGATGCCCACGGTGGAACTCAGAAGATCTCCCAAGGAATCAGACTGCTTCCTGGCATTCTAATTCTGAGAGGCTCCTGTTCTGACTGGAAGCAGAAACAGGTGCTATATGTTATTAAAAGTGCATTTCTCACTATCACCCTCAGTTATTATTCAGAGATTTCAGTTTCTCAGTAGCCTAGCAAGGGATTTGACCAAGGCAGCAAGAACATAGTGAACCTTGAGCTCATCTCCAGCACAGTGCGTTTGCCTGTCTCACAAATAAAAGAAGAGCCACAGCATGTCTTAAGGAAAACCTAGGTGGCGGTGCCATATTAGGTGCAGGACATATACATACCAAACACAGCTCATGGTAATGGGAAGACCGTGTGTGGAAGGCAGGGGGTATTTGAGAACTCTCTGTACCTTCTGCTCAATTTTGCTGTGAATCTAAAACTACTCTAAAATATACAGTCTATTAAAAAAAATAGATGAAATGAGGAAGGGGTTCAGGGTTCCTAAAGCCTTTCCTGATGGGTACTTTCAGAGTTTCTTTTCTTATCTGAGATTTTTTTTTTTTAGTTGTGGAGTCTTTTCAGATATTTGTAACTACTACATCATTGAATCAAATTCACCCAGGCCACTAATCTAGGTCATTGATCTGTTTCTATAAATTGGTTTTTAACTTTTAAAAAACATAATCTTTGTATATTTGTGTTTATTTTTCCAAATAAACTTGACTAATTCTTGGAAACAACAATTTACAAATTCTTCCACTAAGAGTGTAACTCTACAATAGGTCTCCTTATTAAGAATTTGGCAAATTTAGTAACTTGGAAATTTACTAGAGCTCAATTTGTAGTTTTGATTAAAAGATAAGGATTTCTATAGAGAATTTTCCTGACCTAAGAATTCCTTCATTACAAGCATATATTTTCCCAGGGTAGGGTAGGGATAGGGGGTTGGTAGGAAATACAGTATTTTCTTTTCTTTTTTTAAAACCCAGAGAATTCAAGGCTAAGTAATACAGTATTTTCTGTTACATACAGACTGGTGTTCTGAGAGACTAACACTTGCATTTTCTGCTGCAGCCAGTACTTGTTGAATGCAGGCTGTCTAAAGGAAATGCATGCACTTGTCATGGTATGGGCAGAAAGGCTGTGTTAGGGACACAAAGATGCTTAAAATATGGTTCCTGCCATCAAAGAACGTATTTCTTCCACTTGCTATCACTAAGGATGACCTCCTCAGGATGGGCTTGGGTCAAGTCCTCAGGGTCCCAGGATGGGCCTTCCTCTGCCTCTGGGTACACAAGCTGTGCCCATGGGCCCCACCCCTCTGCCATCCACACTCCCCTTGGAAATTCTAGCAGACTGGGTCATGGGGGCTTAGATACGCAGAGGGAGGCCTGTATCTAGCACAGACTTTGACAGTTATTGATATGGGCTCTCACTCTGGCAGGGGAGCCGTGTGGGGGTGCTTGCAGGGCAGAAGACCCTGGGCTCCGGTGGAAACCCTCCCAGAGCTGAGCTATCCCTGTGCTCTCACCACCCTCTCTAACCTGTCAGGGGTTCCTGCCCCATCTGAATTATAGCTAACATCACAACCAGCACAAGCTCTCTTGCCATAGGCTCTCAGAACCCATTCTGTGCCCTTGCACAGGACTCCTATTTCCTTACAGGAGGAGTATCCATCTATGGGCATTGTCAGCATTGGAGATTATTGGGTCTTTCTCCCTGTCAAATGCGTGCAAGTTGTTTTAAGTTTGCTTTGTAATTTATCTACAGACAAATCAGACCCATAGCCAGTGCTTTTCCAATGCCATTAATTCTTTGATGGGTCCCTGAGTACTACATATAAATCTAACTTCGACCCCATTTGCAGGGAGGCGGTTGTAGGTATCAGATTCCATACATAACTGGGCATGTGGATCTAACTAACAAGCCTGATCTCCAAAATGTACCAGAAGAGAGGCTGCTATTTCCTTCTGTGCACACCTTACCTGCAGGTGTGCAGGTGTGCTGACCACAGCGTGGGAGAGTTCAGTCTTCCTTGGTCTGGTAGCCACTTTTATTTCCCAGTCCATTTCTCCTCAGAACAATCCCCAGCAGCAATTAATTGTTCAGTCAGTGTTCCGATGACGAAGGACTGCATGAAACAGCTTAGAACTGCCTGGCATCTTGTTTCCTTTTTTTCTTTTTTTAAATAACTTTTATTATATCATAATTTTAAGTCGAATAGTCTCATAAGGTCTTTAGTGAACAACGGTAGCCCTCTTTCCCATCTTGCTCCATGCTTGATTCCTGTTCTGCAGAATCATTTTCAAAGCATTCATCTGTTTCTTCTAGTAACTATCTCCACATTTCAAAATAATATACTTAAACTCCTATTGGTTGATTTTCAGTTTTAGGTAAATTTATTAATACCTTAATATGGAAAATTAGAATTTATGGCTCTTCCACCTCTTGTATTCATCCACCAGTCTTCTCTCTGCCTACCTTCCTGGTACAGTTATATTACGATTTTTGGTTAAATCAATGTTCAGTGTTTACATTAACATATGTATTGTTTATAGCTGAGCCTCATAGGGTTCTATGATGTCCTTTGTTGTACAAAATTTTATTTTTAAAAATCTTGAATATTCTCCCATTAGACAATTGGGGTACCAGTGAAGTCAGAATTGATAAATATTTGTCTATATTCCAGACTTTGAAATAATATATTTTCATCCCACAATGCAGATAGTACTAAATAATAAAATATAAATAATTTAATAACATTAAAAATACTAATATAATAATTAGTACTGATAATGCTATTTTTAAAAATTTGTTTATAATTGAGACATAATAATTGTACAAGTTGATGGGCTACAATGCGATGTTTCAATACACTTATACATTGTGTAATGATCAAATTAGGATAGTTAGCATATCCATAATCTCAGACATTTATCATTTCTTTGTGGTGATAACAGTCAAGATCCTCTTTTCTAGCTATCTTGTAATATACAATAGAGT
The DNA here is from genome assembly GCA_008086735.1 of Cheirogaleus medius. Taxonomy (NCBI): domain Eukaryota; kingdom Metazoa; phylum Chordata; class Mammalia; order Primates; family Cheirogaleidae; genus Cheirogaleus; species Cheirogaleus medius. Next base: position 1,518,363 of record VBSM01000639.1, on the reverse strand, counting down.
AGTATTCACTATAGTCACCCTACTATGTAATAGAACACTAGATTTATTCTTCTTATCTAATTGTAAATTTGTACCCATTGACCAACCTCATTCACTCTCTGGCTCCTCCTTCCCTCCCCTCCCCATCCTCTGGTAACCATTATTCTACTCTCTACTTCTGTGATACCAACTTTTTTAGATTCCACGTATGTGTGAGATGAAGAGGCTTTTGTCTTTCTGTGCCTTCCTGATTTCACTTAACAAAACGTCCTCCAGGTTCATTCATGTTGCCATAGATAGAATTTCCTTCTTTTTTATAACTGAATAGTTTTTCGTTGTGTGTATATACCGCATTTTCATTATCCATTCGTTTGTTTAGGGACATTCAGGTTGATTCTATTTCTTGGTTATTGTGAAAAGTGCTGCAGTAGACATAGGAGTGCAGATGTCTCTTTGACATACTGATTTCCTTTCCTTTGCATATATACCCAGAAGTGGGATTGCTGGATAATATGGTAGTTCTATTTTTAGTTTTTTGAAAAAATTCCATACTGTTCTGCATGGTGGCTGTACTAATTTACATTCCTACCAACAGCGGATGTGTTCCCCTTCTCCACATCCTCACCAGCATTTGTTATTTTTTGTCTTTTTGATAATAGCTATTCTAACTGGAATGAGGTGATATCTTATTGTGGTTTTGATTTGTATTTCCCTGATGATTTTAGTGATGTTGAACATTTTGTCACATACTTGCTGGCCATTCGTATGTTTTCTTTTGAAAAATGTCTATTTAGGTCTTTTGCCCATCTTTAAATTGGATTATTTGGATTTTTGCTATTGAGTTCTTTGAATTTCTTATATATTCTTTTTTTTGAGAACATGTTATTACCACATGTTATTTCTGCATTGGTACTTATTATGAGGATTTTACATATAAAGATATAAAAGGTCACTGTAAACATGGTTTTTAAAACAATATTTTAATTTTTGCTTATATATTCTGGATATTATCCCCTTGTCAGATGCAAAGTTTGTAAATACTTTCTTCTATTCTGTAGGTTGTCTCTTCACTTTGTTGATTGTTTCTTTTGCTGTGCAGAAACATTTTAGTTTGATGTAATCTCATTTGTCTATTTTTGCTTTTGTTGTCTGTGCTTTGAAGTCTTTTCCAAAAAATTCTTGCTTAGTCCAATGTCATAAAGTGTTTCCCTGATATTTTCTTCTAACAGTAGCATAGTTTCAGGTCTTACATTTAGGCTTTTATCCATTTTGAGTTGATTTTTGTATATGGTGAGAGATAGGGGTCTAGTTTCATTCTTCTGCACATAGATATCCAGTTTTCTCAGCAACATTTATTGAAGATACTGTCCTTTTCCCAATGTGTGTTCTTGGCAACTTCGTTGAAAATCAGTTGACTATAAATGTGTAGATTTATTTTTTGGCTCTCAATCTGTTCCATTGGTCTATGTGTCTGTTTTTATGCCAGTACCATGCTGTTATGGTTACTATAGATTTATTTATTTATTTTTATTTATTTTTTTAGCAACAGGGTCTCATTCTCTTGTCCAGGCTGAAATGCAATGTTGTGATTATAGCTCACTGCAGCCTGGAACTCCTGGGTTCAAGGAGTCCTCCTGCCTCAGCCTCCTAAGTAGCTGGGACTACAGAAGTGTAACACCATGCCTGGATAAGTTTTTTTTTTTTTTGGTAGACATAGGGTCTCACTATGTTGCCCAGGCTGATCTCGAATTCTGGGCTCAAGGGATTCTCCTGCCTAAGCCTCCCAAAGTGCCTAAATTACAGCTGTGAGCCACTGCATCCGATCTAGATTTATATTATTAATAATAGTATATTTCAAAGTCAGGTAGTGTGACACATCTACCTTTGTTCTTTTTGCTCAAGATTCTTTTTGCTATTTGAAATCTTTTGTGGTTCCATAAAAATTTTAGGATTGTTTTTTCTATTTCTGTGAAGACTGTCATTGGTATTTTGATAGAGATTGTATTGAATCTGTAGATTGCTTTGGGCAGTATGGACATTTTAATGATATTAATTCTTCCAATCCACAAACCCAGGATTTCTTTTCATTTATTTGTGTATTCTTCAATTTGTTTCATCAATGTTTGATAGTTTTCATTGTAGAGATCTTTCACCTCCTTGGTTAAATTTATTCCTAGGTATTTTATTTTCTTTTTATAGCAGTTGTAAATGAGATTTCTTTTTGTATTTCTTTTTCAGATAGTACACCATTAGTGTATAGAAATGTTACTGATTTTTCTATGTTGATTTTGTATTTTGCAACTTTACTGAATTCATTTATTGGTTCTAATAGTTTTTTGGCGGAGTCTTTAGGGTTTTCTCTATATATAATCATGTCATTTGCAAACAGGAATAATTTGATTTCTACCCTTCCAATCTGGATGCCTTTTATTTCTTCCTCTTGCCTAACTGTTCTGGCTAGAACTTCCAGTACTATGTTGAATAAAAGTGGTGAAAGTGAACATCCTTGTCTTGTTCCAGATCTTAGCCAAAAAGCTTTCAATCTTCTCTTTCTCTTCAGTAATATGTTAGCTGTGGGTTTGTCATATATGGCCTTTATTATGTTGAGGTATATTCCTTCCATACCTAATTTATTGAGTTTTTATCACAAAAGATGTTGAATTTTATCAAATGTGTTTTCTGCATCTATTGAAATGATCATATGGTATTTGTCTTTGGTTTTGTTTTTGTTTTTTTTTT